>OY744602.1:38607183-38779683 GCA_963556255.1 Allolobophora icterica
TTCGTACTGTTACTGTTAACTCGACCCAAATAACAGTCTCGTCGTTTGTTATAAGACGCACCTTGTTAAATCCTTATACAGCCATGTTCACAGCGCTTTTGAGAGTTATTTTAAAGCTCAGCTACATACATACATGCAGACATACATACATGCATGCATTAATACATACATACAACATACAAGAGACAAGGAGGCAAGGAGGAAGGCAGGGAAGGTGACAGATAGGCTGACACAGGCATGAAGGCACGGCGCAGTCGAATTGGCAGCAGAAAGGTAGTGTCAAATATTGCACTGAACACTCGTACAGGCCTACCACTGTGTCAAGTTGGCGTTTGAAACTATCGGCTCAATAGCAACAGTAGCCTACTTTTCATCAAAGAGTTAGGGCGTTGTCTCTTTCGTATAACCGGTGGTACTAGAGAAACCAGCTATCTCATTCAGCGCATTGCCATAATAATCCAACGCTATTGCCTTCCAGGGCTCCTTGGCTCCGCTGGTTCTTGAAGAGTTCTAGCCATCCTCCAGAATGTGTTTCGTACTCTCTGGATGATTTTTTATTCTTGAGGAATTATAGATAGGGCCTCCCTCGGGGCAAAAATAATTGTAAAGTAAAATAATAATGATAATATTATAATAATAATTAAATAATTAATTAATTAGTTTTGCTAAAGCGGAGCTGACAACATTTAGCCATCTTCAATGAATACTGAAAGTGTAGGTAAATTTTGGGTATCGTTTTTTGCTTACAGTTCAAATAAAAAATAATTTACTTCTGCTTCACCAGTTCATGTGGCTATTCGAAGTCTTTCGTTTAACTGCCTTTTAGCGAACAGTTTTAATTACTTGATTTTGGAATTTTTCCTTATAGAGAAACCCTACTCCTTTGAACCGATGCCAAATAGTGCAATAAATCCAAGTGAATTGCCAGTGGGGGAACAATTCTCCACAAAATGTTAAAAGATTATGTGTTTGGAAAGCTTCTTCGTACGGTATCACTGTTAATCGGAAGCTCAGTAAGTTTCAGTTGCAATGTTTATGGAGCTTTAGCTCGATCAGTTTCTAATGGATCTTCAAACAGTATCGTGCCATTAGGGCCTACTGTATTTTTTAAGTTTGTAAATCTGCGTGCAGATTTAAATGCAAATTGAGCCAATATGTTATAGCAAGTAAATCAAGTAAGTTGTAATGGTTACTACATAAGTTGGTTGTTTCAGGAGACCTGCTATAGGAAGTGTTGGTCCTTGCTACCATCGTTCAACTATCCCCCAACTGGAGGCACGGCAATACAAAGACAATCAGAGGACACGGTGGAGTAACGATAGGTCTGGGGTAAGTTTCTTATATCTTATCTGCAGTATCTTCTACGAAAGTTTACTAATTTTAAGTTTGATTATCTTCTAATCAGGGAGACAATGCAGCGATTTGAGAACTGAGATTATATGATCATTTTTTTTAATATTTATAGTAGCCCCCCACCCAATAGGTTTTTCAATCTTTGCAACTCTTAGAAATTTGCCTTCACGACGTGAAACAGAAGGTTGTTTCAGTAATTAAGGCGGCTGGAAACGAGGTCATCAGTTAGCAACACTGCGCGTATACTTAGAAGATTGTGGAAATGAGACGATTTACTTACGTCACTTAAATGGTCATTAAGACATATAAAAAAAAGTAAAGCTTCCATGTATTAGTAGAAGAAACGCTCAGTGACTTAATGACTTCTGTAATGCTTCTATTTGCTTCCTGCCCTTCCGCCTTTTCGGCTGGTAACATGATATAAAGTCCCTCCAACCAAACCTACTGGACTAAAATAATGTCTCTCGGGAGACTCTGCTTTGAAACGAAGATGGAGCGGAATTTAAAAAGCGACTTTTCCCTCGCCAAAGACCCACTAGAAAGCTATATGAGGCATAAACAGAATTCCTTTAAACTCGGTAGATGAATCATGCAGACATCTAATAACCCATTCCACACATGAATCGTGATCAATGTGGCGTCCAGAAATCTCAGATTAGCATTTATAAGTGTTTGAAGAACCGTTGACGGTTTGGGTTCCCCAGACCAACTCTGGGGAGCTCGAAACGCCACAGACTCCTTCCGTCTTGGGAATAGGGGGGGGCGGAAGAAGCCTGCATATATATCCCAATAGTTAAACCGAAAAGCGAAAGCTAGTAACATTTGCTACATACATTCGATGTTCGAAACTAACTTGAGCGAAATCAACGTAAAGCTAGTATCAACCATATAGGCCTTGAGTTCTGCGATTCATTAATAAGAAGTCCGTATTACACGCCAAGTTTCGCTATCTAGTGCTGTGAATCTGTAGTCTGTGGTTACAATGAGCATCGTCTTCAAATCAAATGATACTTTTCAGAGTTCTTTGCAAGGACCGCAGCCAATAAACCGGAAACATTTCTCAGGTTGCGTAACAGGGAAAAGCGCCAAGAAAGAGGATTTGAAGAGATAGTCAGACATTTGGTACGTAGCAAAAACTAAAATCAATAAGTCGCTCGCAGACTCTTCCCATGAGGATGGACCAACCACTGAAAAGAAACGACGAGGCTTGTTCAAACGAGTGCAGAAGGAACAAGCTTACTTCGAGCAAACCTGAAATGTGGTAATAAAAGCTCACGTAAGTAGGCGGTGCATATCCAATTGGCATCTCCAGTTCCATGTCAAAATCTTTTTAATTCAATGCGCTACGAAATAGGCAGCCAAAGAAGTACTTCACGCATATAATGCGTTGAATGAGCTAAGCTTCCTCCGTTCGTTCGTTCTTCTATTCTCTCAGGTAACGTCTCTTCCTCTTTTTACCTTTCTTAAAACTTGCTTTTTCTCTCGGGGTCTCTCGCACTGGGAGCGCTTCTGAATGGCCCTCCCGCTAGAAGCGCTTTATGAATATCTGAATACAATACAATACAATAATGCAAGATATGGTCAAATTTCTAAATGTCACAAACGACCATATACAGTGCCTGCACAAAGCACGCGTTCAGGCTGCCCGATGCAACCACTGGGACGCCTGCATAGATGGTAATACAATATATGTGATGCGTTTTGGGAAAAGGGACCATAAGTCTCTCCACAGTTACTGAGAAAACTGGCTTTAAAGCAAGTGTAGGTCAGTTTGTGTGAAAATGAGTTCTGAGCGATTTCGGATACATTAATGTTGCTAGTAAACATTGATAAAGGAAAGTTTTTAAAAATCTCAAGTTTTATTCTTTAAATGATGACTGTTGTGTGAGGTTTAAAAATAGAATATAAGTCTCGTGTTATCCGTTCTGACTTTTATAATAGTTTTAAGCACATAATAATTTTTTAAATGTAGAATAATTTTTACCCAAGAATAATGTGCGTGTATACAAAACATAATACTGTGATTGAACGGCATTATGAGCTGTGTTTAGTTAATATTTCATAATGAATTTTGTGGTAAAGTTTTGTCAAAAATTCGCATTTTCTTCAGTGAAGGTTTACAGTGAAATATCCGAAAACTCTCATTTGCGCATATTCAGTTTTCAATAAGTTTTAAAAATACTTAGGATCAAGATATCAAGTTAATTTTTTCTGCATTTTAATCAGAAATTACCCAGGATTATGAATAAATCCTTAACTCCATTTGAGACTTATGGTCCCTATTCTCAAAATGCATCACATATATTCAATGCTGCTATTCATAACCGCACTGACAAGGATAGGTGTATCATTTCATGAAAGCGAAGAACAGATGTCATAAACAAGCGCGACATACGAGATTCACCTGTTAAAAAGGACGATCCAAATATTGCCTATAGATGTAGAGAAAACAAAATGACGAAAGTCATCAGCTATATTCAATCTATTTTTCTCAGCTGTTTCATGTTACCCAGCCATATTATTACGTTTTTGATTCACGAAGACGCAGAAGATCAGATGACATCCAAGTCCCAAGCGTCAACATATCGCGCTGTATTACAGCATGCACTGCAGTAAGAGCATCAGATGCCAGGCGGTGCAGGTGAGCTTCTTCAGCATAGAGCTAACACAGAACACGACAGGGGGTCAGAACAGTTGAATATCGGCAGTGTACCAGATTTAACTAAGCGGGACAAGAATAGAGTAGGCAAAGATTGTACGAAATGGTTATTGCAATTAGCATCATAAATTGGGATTGTAAAATCAGAGGGAACTTGACTCTACAAGAGCATGTTTATCGGCTCCCTGTTCTCATCTCAGGTATCGGAACGGAGCAGTTATTTGGAGTACCCAACTGTCTTCAGGAACAGCAGAAGCCAGGACAGCTGCAATCATCTGTTGCTGCCATGGGAAGATTGTTGTTTGGAAGATTGAGATGAAGCAACGCACCCTCAAAAGCATTTAGTACTAGTCATCACTGGTATGTGCGTTCCCTTATTTAACAAAGAGTTACAGAATGATCTGCT
The DNA here is from genome assembly GCA_963556255.1 of Allolobophora icterica. NCBI lineage: Eukaryota > Metazoa > Annelida > Clitellata > Crassiclitellata > Lumbricidae > Allolobophora > Allolobophora icterica. The sequence continues at coordinate 38,611,602 of OY744602.1, forward strand.
CTTCAGGATATATTATCACCATGTTATGGGACTGATTGCTGGAGCTGCCTTCTCCAAGAGTTCTCGAGATATCTGCAGGAACAAAAGCTTTCATATTTAAGCGATTCAAGGACCAGTGGCAGTGTATGGATCCAGAGGCGCCTGCAGGCCTAAAAAAATTGAACGCCCAAGAAAACAATTGGACGCACAAGAAAACAATTTAGATAACATCTAAATGCTTTAACATACCGTATTACCGTTTAACAAAATACTGTTTTCTGTGAGCATTTATTTCCGCTTTTGATTAAAATAATTTAAGAATGTTCTGTTTTGCATGCTATGTAGGTGATTAATTGCTTTCAAAAATATCGATGCGAAGTCTATTCCTTGTGTGGATTTGATTTGGTGGGTGGACGCACGTGCGTCCAGTGCGTCACGCTGCGGGCGCCCCTGTATGGATCACAACTTCCTTTCGACATCCACAGATCCTTGCGTGAAGCGGTGTGGAATCCAGCTCTCGAGAAGACACAATAGATTTCCTCAACCACTGAAATTTTACATAAATACAAATTTCTAATTGGGGCAAATTTCCTTTGCAATGTAATATCGCTACATCATTATAAATAAGAGGACTAATCGACTAATATACGTTTATAAAAACATGTCGTATATAAGCCTAGCACGTTGTAAGATGTAAGCGTTTTTTCTATGTTTAACATTCTAGATAGAGGCAACTACAGATATCGCTCTGATGACAATAATCATTTTGAGTAGTGGCGAATAATGTTCAAATTTCCGATCAACAGCAAATGTGCTGCATGCCATTAGTTCAGAGCTCGGGGCCTTCTCTAGGCCTAAATAGTTTCCAATTTCAAACAAGTTTGTTCGGTGTATTTCCTACACATGATACGGACTGGTGTCAGTGGCCCGGGAAGTGTTTAAAAGATGTGTGAACCAACCTCAGCCATGTAAATAACTAAGGTGGATAAAATTATACATTATATCCGATATAATGTATCCGATATCAGAGTATATACCACTGTATTATTATTATAGTATTAATGTTTCAAAAACATATCTGTGAGCATGCTCCTGCCTCGGTGTTAGCAGAGTCACAAATCGTGTGAGCACAGACTGTTGTAGTGAGACAGACAGTTAAATCTTTAGGTTTATTTGTGCTTGTATTTAAATAGCTACCAGAATACACAATTAAAATTGAAATTTTTTCATGAGCACTTAATATTATTTTGTAGTTTAGGGCTGTAGGCCCTATATAAATATATGCCTGCCATGCATATATATATACATATATATATATATGCATATATGCACACATATAAAATCAGTATTAAGAAACCATAAATAAGTGCTAAGAAACAATACAATCAAAATAATTACTAAGAAACTGTTAGCACTACATGTAGAAGTACACCAACGCGTAACGCAGCCCTCGTCCCATTGGCCAAAATAATCAGGTCACGGTCGCGCAGGCGCCGAGATGTCTGTCTACACGAATGCCTAATACAGCAGCAGGTCTATGGATGGCAGATCGTTAGAAAGCACGCGTGGCCTACAAATCAATACCCTTCCAAGGCAAAGACGCCGTTCGAGAAGGTTCTGACACAACAGCGGACGAGACCTTCTAGAATTTTGGATGTCTGACCAGTTATGCAAATTGAATTAAATTATGCATGCCTCTGCACCATTAGGTCGATGAATCGTGCTGTCGCTAGAGGCGTCACGGTCGATACATATTTTTCCAGTAAGCGCTGTTCATCCTCTGAGCCGAATTTCCAGCGGCGTAGTAATACAATCGCTCGTGACCGGACTAGACTGTAGCGAATTCTGCCGCCGCTGTATACATAGCGACTGCTAAAGACCGCTCGAAAGCGCGAACTCCACCACTGCTCGCACTCTGGCAGTGTCAGTCCCAAGCCTGGATAAAGGAGGAGGGCGACGCTAATGATCTGTGTTATCACACAGTGTCTTTAAACTGAAACTAATACAGCTCGAAAGCGCGGAAACGTTTCTACATGACGGCGAATCCAGAGGGACAAGTTTACAGGCCATGGACTCCTTTGTCGGGCACGTCATTGAGTTCCCCTTAAAAAGCCGATCTCGGCGATGGTTGCCTACTATAGTATAGGTCAATGAGAAATATTTTAGAGAAGTTTGGCCCAAATCTTTTCTAAACTTCTCAATCTTTCGGTGAACTGCTTTTGATAATGGCGATTTATGGAAAACTGGAAATATATTATATTTGAGCTACGTCGAAGACCAAACAAGAACAGATATTTTATATAAGCCGCAAAGCACAGGAAATGCAGCTGCTATTTACGACACCTTTACTCTCCCTATAACAAGTCAACTATAACCTATGGCAATGGTGCGAGTCCCAAGCTTGACTGAAGAAGGGCGAAGCTTATTATGTTTGTTGTAAACCAGTATCGTCAAACGAAACTAAACGAAGTACTTTATTATAACTCCGTCAATGTCGCACAATGGTGGTGCAAGTTCGAAGCCTAGATAAAGGAGAAGGGCTAAGCTAATAACTTTCTTTCTGATACATAAAACTAAAAACTACCTACCCTATAATGGTGTGTGATTAGAAGACAATTTTATTACTAAAGGCAAGATAAGATCGTTGTCAACGGCCATATCAGTCGCAAGATGTTGTTAAACACTGAACACTACTACTCAACTACTCGACCATGGCAGCCACCGTATGTCGCTAAACAGTAGAAAATATTTGAGTACACCATAACAATGAAATAGAGATTGTTAAGATCGACGTCAACGTCCATATTATTTCTTACAACCACAAGAAGCGACAGAGATCGTGCCATACGAACGGTGAGAATGCTTTCTGCTGACGTGTGCGGATTCAGTTGCCATAAGATGTCGTTAAACTATGGATCAGTCGCAAGCAACAGAAGGTATCCTGTCGTTGGCGTTGGCGGTTGTCCGGTCGTGGTTTTGGTCGTCCTGTCGTGGTGTTGATTGTTCTGTCGTGGTTTTTATTGTCCTTTCGAGGTTTTTGTTGTCCTTTCGTAGTTTTTGTTGTCCTGTCACGGTTTTTTGTCCTTTCGTGGTTTTTGTTGTCCTTTCGTGGTTTTTGTTGTCCTTTCGTGGTTTTTGTTGTCCTGTCATGGTTTTTGTTGTCCTTTCGTGGTTTTTGTTGTCCTGTCATGGTTTTTGTTGTCCTTTCATGGTTTTTTCGTCCTGGCGCCTCGGCCTAATAATACTTCGACGTCAGAACCACGCTTCTGAAGAAATTCTATATAGGCGTTTGCATAAAAAGTCTCTGACGTTTACCAATTTCCCTCTAACTTGTCTGACTCGGTTCGAACAGCGTGACCGATAATCTACGCTAGTCCACATCTGTACAGGATGAACAGCTCTTCGCCTGGAACGGGTCAATCTTCAGACATATGGTTTAGCTACCGTGTGCTGCGGATTTCATCGACCATCGTCTTTCATCATCCTCGATGCAACGCCGTCCATGGACCCTGAACATGGTGTCTGCAGCTTCGCAGAGTTTATGGGAGACCATCGCATGCACTCTATGTGTGTGTGGGCCCACCAGCTATCGCTCTTCAAGACATCTGAGCACTGTTTGAATACTGATGAACCGTTTGTCGTAAGTGAATTTAACAACAGTTGTCTAGCGTACTCAAAATGCACTGTGTTAAGTGTCCAGATAACCAACTAACAGACGCAGAGTTAAACGGCAATAAACAGAAAAGCAAAAGCAAAGAATAATATGTGACCCCGCGAGGACTCTCCGTGAATAGGCGTTATGCAAGTGATCATATACGTACATACATGAACACTTACATATACGCACAAAAACAAACATACACACAAACATACAGACATACAGACATATGTGTTGTGTATACGTATATTCAGTGCTTTTTTTCTGGAAAAAAAGGTTCCGGAACGGAACAATAGGTTCCGGAACGGAATAATTATGGGTGGGCTAAAATCCCGAGAAAAACGGGATTGGGGGTTGGGAGGGTCTCAATAAACACTGAAAACAGTTCAAAACACTTAAATTAAATTAAACTAACTAAATTATTGTTTTTTTTTATTAAAATAAATAAATAAATAAGTTTTTAGTACTTGAAAAAGGTGCCGGAACGCCGTTCCGGCGCGTTCCGGCTGAAAAAAGCACTGCATATATTAATATACATGTATATATATTTACATATATGTAGTCGCCTGCTCAGCACGCGAGACATGTGGACCCCCGACAGATCAGTCTAATAATCGGTGGCTTGTCACAGTTTCATTTATTCTGTGACAGCATGTCGATTCGAAGCCCTTACCAAAACATTCACTACGAATAAGAGGAGAGAGAAAGAGAAAGGGAGAGAGACATAGACAGAGATATCAAGACAGAGACAGAGAGGCAGATAAAGAGAAAGAAAACGTTAGAGAGACAGAAACAGATAGGAAAACACATAGGCAGAGATAGATAGATAGATAGATAGATAGATAGATAGATAGATAGATAGATAGATAGATAGATAGAGAGAGAGAGAGAGAGAGAGAGAGAGAGAGAGAGAGAGAGAGAGAGAGAGAGAGAGAGAGAGAGAGAGAGAGAGAGAGAGAGAGAGAGAGAGAGGCAGAGACAGATACAGATAGACACACAGACATAGAAACAGAGAAGTAGAGAATGAGGAGGAAGAGAGCCAGTTTAGCAGTACGAGACAGAAAGAGGAAAGGCAGGAGACAGACAGACAAAACGACATACAGATAAGCAGAGAGAGAGAGAGGCAGAGAGAGAGAGAGGAAGAGAGAGAGAGAGAGAGAGAGAGAGAGAGAGAGAGAGAGAGAGAGAGAGAGAGAGAGAGAGAGAGAGAGAGCGGAGAGAGAGCGGAGAGAGAGAGAAGAGAGCGACTTAGTACACAACTACACACACGCCGTTTTTGTCAATAGCCGATCAATACGAAAGCTATTGAAAATCCCCAAACCATATACAGCTGACTGGACTGTTACATTTCTCGCTCCCTTCCATCTTCTGTAGTTTTCGTCGATGAAAACAACAATTCTATGTTTAACCAGAGAGCCATATATCGTAAAATTGAACTTCAGCTGAAATGTTATACAGTTAGGTCAACCCTTCCACCTTCATTGTGTAGAATCGGATCAACCCCCGTCTTCTTATATCATGCCAATTCGACTCTGTTCAGTCAGATCAACCAAATACACTTGCTTCAACCTATGATATTCTCTTATTTGAACCAGGTCAACCCCACCTAATCCATCTCTTCGTCGAGACTCGTCCAGCGCTTTCTTCTCTGCTCTAAAGACTGTTCTCTTTCGCCGGGGTTCGGCTGGGAGCGCCTCTGAAGAGTTTCATTGAAAGGGCACTATATAAATGCTTAGTTGATTGATTCATTGATCTATTTCGATCCGGTCAACTCCATCTATTCAACTGAAGATAATCTCTGCAACCATGTCAATTGCTCCTCCTCCATCCATGTCAACCCGGTCCATCTCAATGACATGCCAACAACTCTTACCAATATTGATGGCTGACGGCGGTGGTCGGTAGAAGGACAGACCGAGGGAGACGATGGCTGCAACGATGAGAATGATGAGAGTGATGTCCTGGATCGCCTCCCAGACGAGACGGAGGAATCCCTTAGGCGGATTCGGAGGGATCACGTTCAACCCGAACACTTCCGTTCGACGACGGATGTCCGATAAAGATCCACTCAGACCTGCAACAATTACAGTGTAAATTAATTGTAAATGAAATGTAAATGAAATAGTGTCTCCATGTACAGGCATGTCTCTCAGGCACGCTCAGGCTTGTCTAGAACTTGCTGACTCATCATTTCTAATGTACCCTCGAAGCTGAGAGCGTCGACGCATGACTTTTCAGTATATCGCGCACAACCATTTCTCCTAGTGGACAAATTTATTGAATTTTCCTGTTATATAAAAGTTAAAGATAGTTCAGTGTAACTTCTGCTGGCATGTTTAGCCTATAACGCTGAAAATGCAAAACACGAGGCCACACTTCACGAAACCACATGCAATGTCAGCTAGGTTGTGACGTGCAGGACTCGAAGTTCGAAGTACCTTTACTTCCAACTTTTTGACTGGGGTAACGTACCCTACATTTTCAGGCATAAGCAATGGTCATTTGCATCAAGGCTGTCTGAACTCTGACCTGTGGTCTATATAATTAAACGGCTCTTCTGTGATATTTGCATGGGTCTAGGCCTGACTGCTCTCTACAAAACCAGCATACTGCACGAGTGTTGTACAGTGCAAGTGACTGAAAACAAGAACCCGTGCACAAATGTTTGAAGCGTTTAAGATGCGTCCTGCTGCGCTTACTGATCTAAGTGCCGACGGTGGAAGTACACATTAGCTATTGAAAGCAAGAACGCCGTGTTGCGCTCGCAGTACAGCGGATTACGAGTATGTTGGAGTGAGGATGTTAAAGAGCTGTCATGCAAATGCAAACACTTGACACGATTGTTGTAGTCCGGTTCACTGAACGAGTCTGCAAACCACTCAGATTGCATATTTCCGAAAGACGAGTTGCTAATGGAGAAGGTTTTATTAGTTACATCGGCACACTAAAAGAGATATATGACACTTGAAAAACCAAGACTGCTGGATTAGTAGTGAAGTTGTGTAAGCTACATCATGCAATGCCGACGAATATAAAAGATAGGCTTACAATCAGCATTTTATCTGTGCAAATCTTAAGGTTGAGAAATTTAAGGTATAGGAATTATCAAAACATCTGACCGATTTCGACGACGTAGTGTCTTACATCATTCATGGATAATAGATAACTCAGTGTGTTAGTACAGCTCGTTAACGTGCGTACCTTGTATACATCTTCCGGGCATATATTGCGGAGTGTGAGCATTGCTTCAGCCTGATGAACGTAACGAAGACAAGCATGCGTAATGGACTTCAGAGCGGTGATCACATATGTAACTGTTCACGTGGTAGGACAGTGCTCTCGAGCAACGAAAAATAATAAAATGGGCACATTGGTCAGCTCTACGTTACGTGGTATGTAAACTGTAATTGATCATTCATATAGTGCCACTTAAACAGAAACTAATGAGTCGCTCTCTATATGCTACCCGAAATTAAGAACTACGAGCCAGGCCCGGTTCGTCCATATGGGCAAGTGGGCAGCCGCCCAGGGCCGCCGATTTTCAGGGGCCGCCAATTTTCCAATTTTCGAAAAAATATTTACTATTATTATTTGTAAAAAGAGTTGAATGACTAAAAAAAGGTCATCAACTTTTTTTGTGCTTAGGGCCGCCGATTTGCCGATTTGCCCAGGGCCGCCAAATGTCTTGAGCCGGGCCTGCTACAAGCTCATCAGCTTCCGCAACCACTGTTCTGGTAACTATAAATGTCGGATGTAGCAGGCTCGCCGAAGCACGCTGATCCCATCCAACGGGCTCCCATTAACAGTTAACAGATAACGCCAAGTCCTGAGTTCCTGGACCGAACAGCGTCGAAGACGTAGAACGGCGACTGGTGAGAGCGTCCGCTGCATACGATAAGACCACTGTCCACACGGTCTTTCGTAGTTGGTAAAAGATCCGACGTCAGTCGAGCCAACCTAACGTCAGTCGAGCCAACAGGTCAATCTGTGAGGTAGATTGATGGTAGAACCCCTTACTGGTAAACGGTCGATGACATTCCAATACCTGCCTTTGCTTTTCGACTACACAGACAGATCTGTGAATGTGAGCGTGTATATATCTGGAACCTGTCATCCCGTTGAGTAAAGACAGACTATTCCAATGACAATTGGCGTTAATCGCGAAATGAAAACAGTCTTAAATTCAAAATGAAGAGTTAGCCCATGTAAATAGCATCGAAACGCACAGGCCTAATCGATCTCACTATTGCAGTCCGAACACAAAAGAATCATTGCAAACCTCGGATTCGAGGAGGAAACGAGGACCGAGCGGCGGAAACGCGGTCGCACTATAGCCGTAAACTCACGCTCAAACTGTATAAATTAACTTTAAATCAATGCATCTGCAATGCAAATGCGGTGTAAATGCAATGTTAATACAATATAGGTTAGGGTATTATAACATGATGCAATGTAAGTTAACGTAAAAATATACAGAGTAATGTAGGCTGTTGCACTGCACTGTTTAGTAAGGTAATAAGAGATAAGACAGAGTAACAATAAGGTATTGTAAGATATAAGGTAACATAATGTGGATATAATATGCAATGTTTTCGTTTGGTCGAATTTGGGGGAAAACTGGGAACAGAGGGAACGACAGAGACAGACTGACGCAGAGATAGTCAGGCAGACGTATGCATACACATAAGCTGAAACAGAAGCAGAAGACAAGCCTATGTATACAGAGAAACAGACAGACAGAAGAGAGAATAAAGGACAGAGGACAGAAGACGGAGAAAGATAGAGAGAGAGAAGGGGAGAGGGGAGACAGACAGACACAGACAGAGAGGAAGCGAGAGACAGACAGACAGACAGAGAGCTGGAAAACATACAGTCAAAAAGACAGAACCAGAGAGAAAAGTCTGCAGATTATTTTAACGAATACGTGAAAAGTGGACTCTGTGGAGTTTATATAGCGCTGTGTTAATTTGCCACTGTCAACAGAGTACAAAACCCGTCGAATGAACGAACTGGCTTGAACAGTGGCGCCCTCGGTGACGTTAAAAAAAGAAACAAAAATTTTACAATAATGGCGCATCCGACTGCCTCGTGAAAACACCAATATTGAAGTTTAATCTAGCATCGTCGCAACAGCACCGGTATCAACGATTACTGCACCTATCCTGAGTCGAGAAATTCAACCCTTAGACAAAATAAAATAACTTGAACAAATATTTTTGAAATCTAAATTAAATAAAAATATTTGTCCTCACTTATTCACTATTAATAATTTATAGTTTTTGAGCGGTCCCTTTGAAGTGACGTTACCTGCTGCCTTCTGGTAGGCCTACATTGTTAAGTCGCTAACTCTTATCTGTAATGGCTTCATTAAAAGTTTAAGTCAAAATGACAATTATGATGCAGTACGTTTGCTTAGAGAATTTTAGAATGAAAGAGGGACACTCGCTGGTCTTAACAAACTCCTGCACAAAATTAACATAAATGGATCTTAACAGCATCAATATTATTGAATCTTTCCTTAGTGGAATGATCTTCTGAATATTGACCTGATTATCGCTTGGTTTGGTTCTGATGGTCTGCCATCAGACTGTGGATGAATTTTGCAGTGGACACGAGTTCAATATGGTGACTAATTAATATTACTGACAATTAATGATATATACATATACAGAATTATGTTTCATACATATCTAACTCATATTAGCATCATGCTACTCTGTTATTACTCAATATATATTTATTATGCACTTATTGTATTGTTATGTATACGATGCATGTTATAGCAGAGATGTTTCAAGTACTTAGATTTCAAGTACAAGTACGAGTACAAGTACTTAGGTTATAATGCGAGTGTACGTACATAACTACCACAAAAACAAGAAGATATTTGTTTTTTTAGCAATTAAGGCTAAATAATCAACAATGTATTTTCACAGATCATGTCGTAAGACATTTAGAATTGCTCTTGAGAAATATAAGCGATGTGAGCACCTTGTCACTCAAATTCGATTGATGCGGTTTTACTATTAAACCGCCATAACTAAACACACGTTCAACAGGAGCCCTAGATGCAGGCACGCTCAATGGTCTAAGCTCTGGTTCATAGATATTGTCGACAACAGTTTTATTGCATTTCTAGAAGACCATACAATCGCCATCATTAAAGTCACCATGGCTTTGATATTTAAATTATGTTGTTAACTTAATTGTGATGACCGAAGCTTCTCTTTACCGAAGATCCTGTGCTTTAGTGACCAAAAAAAACCAAACTCCTTCGGAGCCGGAGTACTAAAAGGTCGTTGCAATTGTTCATATACTGTAAGTTTCCATTTTAAAGAACTTTTATCACACATGCAAAGTCTCAAGTACGAGAACTTAAACCTTTACTCGTGTTGTACTCAAGAAAAAGTACACGTATCAAGTGCAACATCTCTGTGTTCTAGTGCTGGGCTGTGTCATATTCATTATCGATTACTTTCTTACATTTTCTGGCAATGATAGGCATACTTGTTATACTGCTCTATATGCCGTATATATGCAGCAATATACAGCATAGTGCCTCGTGTATATATTACATACATATGATATGTTGTTCAAAGATATCATAAGCATTAGATATATACTAAATGGACCAGACATTAGCCATGGAGCCAAAGCTCCCATGTATTTTGTTATCGAGACCTTTATCGGCAGCGCGCAATCGCAATATTTGCCTCTGCATTCAAGTATATATATTCTTACATCAATTTATTGGCATATATATATATATAACATATATAATATATATACATATACGCCAATAAATTGTTGTAACATCGTGCTTCAGTATTAGTAGACCTATTTATTAAATAGGTCTATATCGAGGTGTATGTGTTCTAGATTATTCTATCTTATTTGAAATTGAGCTGCTGTCAACGGTGCAACTTTGTCTCTCTCTCTCTCTCTCTCTCTCTCTCTCTCTCTCTCTCTCTCTCTCTCTCTCTCTCTCTCTCTCTCTCTCTCTCTCTCTCTCTCTCTCTCTCTCTCTCTGTCTCTCTCTGTATGTGTGTCTGCCTCTTTGCCTGCCTGCCCTTCTGTTTCTTCGTCTTCCTGTCTGCACCTTCTTCCTTCCAGCATCTTTGTTTAATCTGTTCGTTTTGCCTCCCGTCGCTCCTTAGGTCGGTCTCTTGCGATCCCTTATGTGCCCACGTGTCCGTCCGTCTGTCTGTCTGTACGTCTCTTTTTCCAACCATCGTTCTTTCTGTCTGTTCTTAGTGTGTCTATCCATCAGAGGGAATGGACAGTTCGCCTACGTTAGTCATTTGGCGCTTGTAATGTCTGGCATTGCTGTAGATACCACACAACATTCGACATCAACGAATGCAGATATGGCGAGGGTAAACGGCCGGTGGTGCCCACCGCTAAGTCTCAACCCATGGTAAGCCTAAACGGCCGGTTCTGCTCCGCGCTAACTCTCAACCCATTAAGTCAAGGCCCAACTCCATCTATACAGAGGGACCCAAACTTCGGGATAGTGGCCATGTTCCAGCTTATGCTGAAATATGGCCACTATCCCGAAGCTATTTAAATATTGTAATTTATATAACCATAACCATAAATTTAATTGGTCCCATCAAACAACATCAGTAGTGGATATTAGACGTCTGACGGAGCAGTCCCCCAAAACACTAACATCAAACAAGACATTTCAAGTATGTTAGAAGTGTATATATAATGAGGTTACCCGGGAAAAGAAACCCCTTAAGGACCAAGGCCCCGCTTAGCAGGGTCAGTGGGTCACCCCTACATTTAATGACAGTTTTGCGGCTGGTTTGATCAATTGCACGTGGAATCAATAAATCTTAACTAGTTAACTATTGCACAAATTATAATCAAATATGCCACCAAGTAATCACGGATTCGACGCTTAAGGAGACAAACATTAGTCGAATATTTTATGTCAGCAGGGACTCTATTCCGAGTATTGGTCCAACACATCTAATCGAGAACCTGCGGGTATTAGTTCGGGAATATATATAGGCCTGTAGTTGTCAGAGGTGACTGTACAATAAGGATAGCAAGGCCAAGTAAAAAAATGATTGAAAGCTGACGGTAGATGCTTATTTGCATATTTATACATGAATTCATTGGTTTGTAGGGCCAATTATAGTCAATTATATGCTCGATCCTCAAAATACGCGTTCGCTTGTAGACAAAGTCATTTTTACATGATAGGAACAGTTAGCGGCAATACGAAGGGCTCTCTTTTGAAGGATATATAGTCTTTTTAGTCTAGCTGGATAATTCGATGCCCATATCATGTTGCAACAAGCTAAGTAGAGGTGAATAATTGAGTAGCACAGGCTGATGAGAGTGTTTCTTGGTAAGAGGTAGGCGATCCTAGACAAATTCCTATTTTTTTTGCAATTTTGGATGATATATTATTAATATGATCCGTCCGTGTAAGAGACTGGTCGATGTAGGCGCCAAGAAACTTAACAGAAGTTACTTAGGGAATGGAGATATTGTTTATAGTATTTCCTTTGTAAGAGGTGGTGTTTACGATGAGAACTAAACAGAATATAATTTGTTTTAGTTACATTTAGGGACAATTTATTCACCATAAACCACTCGTTTACTTTAACAAATTCTAGGTTCATCAGTCGGAATAGTTTGTCATAAGATTTGCGAGTGGCAAAGATATTAATGTCATGCGCAAATTATAGTAGGAAGTGTAGAAGGGATGAGGCATTAGAGAGGTCATTTTTAAAAAGTAAAAAGAATACAGGGCCACGAATTGAGCCTTGTGGTACCCCATGCATACCTGAGAAGTCTTAGAGTAGATAGGGAACCATTACAGAACATCTGCTGATATCTATTATTTAAATAGCTACGGAGCCACGCAAGTGCTATCCTTAGTGTTACTCTGTCTTAATTCTCATTACGGTACCTTACTTAACCGTGCAGTACGGTGCATGACATTATATTACAATACATTGCTCTGCATGTTTTTACTTTAACTTACATTGCAGTGCCTTAACCATTTACATTTAAGTTACACTGCATTTGAATTGCAGTTGCATTGATTTAAAGTTCATTTATGCATAGACCTATACCTATAAATATTTGCATACGTGAACAAAACGTAATTATACAGATACAGATCTGAGCAAGATATTTGAAAGAAATGCATATTACTTATATTTGGAATTGTAATTATAATCAGTAGATGTCTAAGCGTCGCTTCAACAGAAACCAACACCAGAGGCGTTGTCTGCGTTCGTCTAAGATCGTTATCGATACAAAAGTTCATCAGCAAACAACAATGCCCTGCAGATAATTAGAGGAATCATCAGTAGCAGACTCTACACGTTATGCAGTGCTTAACCAAAAGATTCCCAACTATAGCTGCTGACAGATGACCGCAGCGCTACATATCCATGCATGTGTATGCATGAACACCATAATGCACTCACAATATGCGTGTATAATGTATATATATATATGTATGTATTGTATGGTATTTAAAGATTTATAAAGCGCCTCTCTCAGTACGACCTAATCAGAAGCGCTCCGAGGAACCCTGGAGGGAAAAGAAAAGATTTAAGACAGCGGATTGAAGCAGCAAGACTCCCAGTTAGAATCGTAGAACGAGTATGTCCGTGTATGTATGAGCCTATGTAACACATATATAATATATATATATATATATATATATATATATATATATATATACATGTGCCACATATATATATTTATTATACATACATGGTGTGTGCCTTTGACAGGACTGGTGCTGAGAAAGGTGCTATATAAATTCTGATTGCTTTCCACTGCACTGTCTCCAACGCCTAAACAAGTGCCATAGGCCTAGAACAATGGACTGCAATCGTGCACTGATTGACCTTCGGTAGGCGACGTGTAGAGTCGCTTGCAGAGCTCCAGAACGCCTCCGTACTGACTGTGGATGCGCTGGCAGGCTTCCGCACCCCGAAGCTCCATCAGTTCCCGCAGTTCCTTGACGGTGCAACCGAACTGAATCGACGGTCCATCCAGGTCGTCCGCCATCTTGGCAGACATACGTCGCTTCTCCTGTACACAAGATAAGCATATTCCTTCAGAAGAAGAATGTGTGCAAAATTATTATTGCTCAGGAAACCCATGCTTACAGATGACATGCTTACATTGCTATGCCTGACTTTACCTTACTGTACCTTATGCTACGCTTCAATACAATACCTTACCTACCTTACTTACCTTTTGTACCTTACCTTACCTTGTGTACAGACATACCTTACCTTCCGTACTTCACTTCACCTTGTCTTGCCTTGCCTTTCCAGCATCGGCTACCTGTATCCGCTTTACCGATCAAGTCTTACTACCGCTGTCATTCATTTTTTTGTCAGTCTGTTTGACTATGTGCCTGTATGCTGGCGTACCTGTGTGTGTATCCATCTCCCAACCGAATATCTTTGTTCAACCATTGAGCAAATGCGGGCCTAAATGCAGCCGCATTCAATAGGTCTACCTGGCGTTGGCACAGCACCTGATCGTATAGCGTATGCGCTCCGCAGAGCGTACGTGCAGCGTCTTAATAGTAATCCTTCTGGTGGCGGTGTTGATTGGCCCATCGTAAAAGCCGCTAATTAGGCTTATTTTTCACTCAGCATGAATTCATGTCCGCACAGGCTATACAGTAGATTTATTGTATTTATATAGCGCGGCGAGCTCGAGCTATCGATTAGTTTAAGAAGTTGGCTGCGTATAGATTTATGACATGAGCCATCGATTCGTTTGGGGCTGAAGCTGGTCGCGATGGAGACGTGAATGAGATGAGATGGTTGTGGAAAATGGAAACGACGGCTCTTCCCATTACCATCGGTAAATGCGATGCGTGCATTGATAACTGCGCTGTTTATGCAGGTCTCCTGATTGGACTAGACTACATTACAATGTACTATACTGTATTTGGTTTGATTAGATAAAACTGCGTGAGGCGATCCACAATTATCAGACGTTCGTGACGCCAGCCATTTGGAGGCAATCGGTGCGAAATAAATGATCTTAATTTTCTCGGTCATTTGCCAAGTCCAGAGGTCCTCTCTTGCATACTTCAAGCCTAATTAAGTCTTATTCGTTAGTACTGTCTATCCAGCTGCGTCTTTGACTGATGCACCTTTGAGTTCAAACGTTTTCATAGTCTTCTTTCCCCGACGAGTTCTAGCGTTTTGACTTATATACATTCGTCTTGACTTCCGGTTGCGCTTGGTGGGGGACGGGGGAGGGGGGTGGAAACACAGGCCCAACTCGGCGTCTCAGTCTTTCTTTGTGGATTTCGTATTTGGATATCTGTTAAGTGTTTTCCTGGACTTATTTAGACTGTTACAGAGTTGTCCATTGCTTCACAGTTATGTCGAGAAAAAAAAATTAAGTTACTTGTCAAATTTGGATATTTCAACGTGTTGCAACATTTGTACACGTGAAAGGTATATTATCGCTCGATGTGACCACGTGTGTGTCTTTTCCGTTTCTTTATTAGCCTACACCCTTGATTTTACTTTAAATAGTCTTGTAAGCATATCATCTCTAACCACGTGCTGTAAATGAACTTTGCCAATTTCTTCAGCATTTATGCCAGTTAGTAATTCCTCACTGATCACTGGTATTTCTGTACGTAAGCTAACCAGTGTTTTCATCTTATTTTTTTCCTTTCTTTGGCTCCACAGTCTAGGCCTCCACATATCGTAAAAAATTCTCTCTTTATCGATCTGTTTTCGCTTCACCAACTTCTACTTATTGAATTTCTTTTTTGCAACAAAACCACGCGCTGTATCCCACATTAAATCACAAATCTCACGTCAGTTTCTCGGTCAATATCTTCTTCCAATACAAGACTTCCTTCATTCTTTATTCTTAAGCTGATTTCTCTTATCTCTATTCCAGTTCCACGCTGAACATTCTCCTTGGCTTCTTTCGCAGAGTGCTTCACTTCTATTCGGGTAATAGGTCAGGCCAATCCGATTATTCACGTGTATATTGGCCAGATCTGCAATTGGATTTGCTTCGAGACAAACTCCTCTTCTTTCGATAATACGAACTGCATTGGACTTAGCCGTAAACATTCTTTCTTTGATCGTCCAACAACAGACGAGAGAGACCCCAGAAATCTTTGTAGACACTTCAAACGCTTCTCACATAATTATTCAATAAATTCTTTAACACTTTAGCGACAAGCTGCATTGGTTCCCGGTCACTTTTAGTACACTCTCGTCGTTAAAGTGTTAATTTAGCCGTAGACATAAATGTTTCCTCCGTCGTTTCCTTGGCATCAGGAAAGCGACATTTATACGTTCTATATAAGTGTCCATTTAAATTTCTCCAACAAATGGTCCTTAGCTTGTGATAATAATAAATAAATCTGCTAAAGACAATCCTTTCGAAACGGTCCGTGCCCTAAGAATCATTCGTGGCTTTAGAAATTTCACAAAATATTGTTCCTTCATCATAAAATAATTATTATAGAACTTACTTTCCACTTTCTCAAAACAAAGCGGAATCTCCTTCATCTGAAACGGCATTTTGGGTAGCCTCATCGCATTTTGGGTAGCCTCATCGCATTTTGGGTAGCCTCATCGCATATCTCTCACATTTTGATGCCATGTTTAACATTCCACGTATTTCTTTCCTTCTTCTCATTCTCCTCTGCTTCGTTCTGCTTCTGCTTGTCTAAGCCGTTTCTCTGCGTAGTATCTTTGTTGCATTCTTTCTTGATCTTCAGCCCTACGACTTCTCTTTCAATACTTGCTCTAAGAGTTCCAATTGCTTGCTTCTTTCCTTCTGCCGTTCAACTGCATCATTTCTCGTATGTATGCCCTTCTTTAAGCGCTAGTTTCTTTCTGTTTCTTCTAGTCCACAGCCTTCTTTTTCGATTCACAATTTCTCAATCAACTTTGCTTTACTTTTCACTTTCAATAGAATTTCTAACGATTTTCTTTTCAAAATTCAGTTTGAATACCGTTGTACTAACATGATATCAACGACAAAAACAGCACCTTCAAATTCTGTTAATTACTTCATTATATCTGCACTCAGAGAATCCTTCCGTGATACAGACGGATCATTTTATACTTTCTTTTAGTTCGTACGTCAGCAACCGAATTTGATATCCCACTGACGCTGCCGCCAATTAATGTAAGCGGGGCGATAAACAATGTTCTTTCATTGATGATTATATATAGGCCCATGTCGTGTAAATAAAGTTATATAAAATAAAGTTATATATATATATAATTTTATTTACACGGTGTCTTTCTATATGGCCTATTCCAGATAACATTAACGCATAGGGTCTATCTGTTATTGACAAAACCTGAAACTCGACTGTACTATAATACTGTTATACACATATATATCCGTATAGCTACATTTGCCACCCTGTGCTCAGTCTAGCAGCGTTATGTCAAACCCATACAAATCATCTCTGCATGAACAAAACAATTCTCATATCGGGTTCGCATACCCCATGTGCTCCAAAGAAAAGGAGCCGACGTTATCATCCTCCTATTCTTACAACAAAATATTGCTTGTGTTGTATTTATTTGTTCGAGAACTCTTCCTCTGTCTTGGCCGCTGTTATACCTACTGCAATACTTGACTGCTCTCGTGCTTAATACTTCGCCCGCCCTCTCGAACGCGGGGAACCCTTCATGCTAGCTCTGTGTTAATATAATTGTACCCTGACTTAGTCTTTTACCCTACGACAAATGCCTACGTACCCTTGATCGAGAGTCTTTAAGGGCTACTTATACAGAGGGATTGAAAGAAACGAGACTTTAATTATATCAATTCGCATTAATGTAGCAGGACTAGATCATGAAAGTTTCAAAGCGAAAACAGTTAAAGCGAAACGAACATTTTCAATATCAAATTCACTAAATATTCAATATATTATTTAAATAAATAATAATTATTATTCTTTGTCTTTTTAGCTAAGGTAGACAGACTTTCTGCACCCTCAGCATTTTCAGAATTTGCTGAAATTGCTGTTTGGGACGGATAGAAACATGGGAACCAGTGGCTCGGGAAGTGTTTAAAAGTTGCGTGAGACATTCTCTCAGCCAAGTATAGACATTAGGTGAATAAAATTATACATTGTATCCGATATAATATATAAGAATATAGGCCTTTTTGTCATTTTCACAACACTGGAAAGGTTTATTATACTATATGTTAATGAAATGAAAGCGTCTATGATCTATATCACAATACGTCACTGACTACTTTAGAAAACATCAAATAGGCCTACAAAGCGCCAGCCAATGTTTATAAAGCGTCTCTAGTTACAATATTTTAACAGTTTTGTCCCTCCCCTTTTCTGTTGACTGCAGCCCACTCAGCCTGTCGACTGCCGCTCAGTGTGTCTCGTCAGCCTAGCCTGCCGACTGCCGCCCACTCAGCCTGTCAACTGTCGCCCACTCAGCCCCTCGACAGCTACGCGAATTGTTCATAAATGTGAAAAAGTTAAAGTAGTGTGCACTTGCACTATAATACATATTTGTGTGTATACATTATATATAACAGATTCGCAGCTGTCTTAATAATTAGTTGTCCTGTCTCTTATTATCTATATAGGCCTACAACCGTTCTCTACCCAATCGTGTGGGATTATATAATATCGGGCGTGTCACGTCAAGATCTCCTACGACTTTGGATTAACGAAGAAGAAAATCTATCCTTAAAACAGCCAAATTTACACCTGTTGTATACCTTTCAGGCTCAGAGGCTAAGGTTTCCAGTATCCATGATTCTCTTAGCAGTCGACTAGCCTGCTGACCCTTACCCGATGGCAGGGTCGGCATTTGGCTGGCTTTGGATAGGTTCCATCACTGTGTTATTTTTATAGTGTATGATTCTGACGTTTCTCGTCGTCACGATTTGGCTCTGTTTGATAAAGACGCTCGTCTTTTATATAATCAATATTAAAATTTAGGACGCAAATTATATTTTTTATTGTATTAATAACCCAAAAAGTTGTATGAGCATTCTCCTGCCTCGGCGCCACTGAGCCAAAACTTGTGTCAGCATCGGCGCCTTTGACGCCATAGGTTCCCGGGACCCTGTTAGGAAGCAGCAGAAATGTGGACCACTGTAGCAGCCCAGGTCATGTATGTAACAGCAGCCAAGGAACAAGTGTAACACTATGTTTCACTATCGGGCAGCTGCTTTCGGTCAGCAGAAGACCCGCCGGCTCCTTCGTGCTTGGGATATCCGCACTCTGGAGTGAACGTCAAATAATATCCTTTATGGCATGATAGCAGATGCAGCGTCCGTTAGATTATTTACAAACTAGCTCATGGTCACCATCTGGGTCAACAGCATTTCCACATCAAGATACATTGGAGTAGCATGGTCCAAGCCTAACTGAAGGCCAACTGCCACAGCCTCGTTGTCTAAACAGAGCCCGCAAGAAGATACTAGAAGAGCAGTTAGCCACTTTCCAATAGCCAGCTTGGACCGATCCACTAGGTTGCTTATGGCTGCTTGTTACGACCAAGACAACCCTTCACGCGAGATATGGCACGAAAACACGTCCGCTAGTAGCTATAGGTCATCACCCAAAACATTCAGCTATATTCCGACGCCAACCAGTGTCTACTAGCAGACAAAAGACACGAATGGAACAAAGGCGATTGTTTGTATAGGCTTCAATAGACTCTGGAATATGTAGCAGACACGCTGTGGACAGAGATACGGCTGTTATATTCGATTGTTACTCTAATTATGGGGGTTTAATAGAATTTTGCTTCGAACTATAAGAAACCGGTTACTTGTCACTATTGTCAGACTACAGTAGAGCTGAGGACGGGACACGGTCCATATTAATAGCTTATCCTTCTCTAACGAGCGCCTGTCACAAGTATCACATGTACCATTTTACCGGTAGATGACCTAAGGGACCTTCAAGGGCGTCACGGACAGCCACCAGGATTTCCTTGAAGAAGGTTTCTTGGACTACAGTGCATATCATCAGGATACCAGACAATGTAATCTTTGTTGCTGTTGTCTTTGCTGCTATTGTTCTTCATCTTGTTCTTATTGTTGCTCCTCTTTGCGTTATTGTTCACCTTCTTCTTATCGTTATCCTTGTTGATTTTGTTGTTCTTATTTTGTTGTCTCTATTGTTTTTTTGTGTGTGTTGCAGACAAATCCTACATCCATAGTCTTGTGTCATAACAGATTCATATGCATGTATGTATGTATGTATGTATGCGGCATGCATGCAACACCTGGGTCTCTTCACTTCCTGGTTGCTCCACTCTCGCCTCGGCCGCCAGAGGCCTTTTTGTTGTTCCCCGCATGCGCAGGGCTACTGTTCCGTCTAGTTTTGCCTATGTTCAACCCTCTACTTGGAACCGTCTTGCGCAGGAATTGCGGCTTGAGCTCCTCAGCCTTCCTCTTCTCATGTTCCGGAAACGCCTGAAGACCATTTTATTTGTTAGTAATAGCACTGACATTGGTCGGGAGCGCCTCTGAATCTTTGAGTGGCGCTTGCATATGTATGTATGTATGTATGTATGTATGTATGTATGTATGTATGTATGTATGTATGTATGTATGTATGTATGTATGTATGTATGTATGTATGTATGTATGTATGTATGAATGTATGTATGTATGTATGTATGTATGTATGTATGTATGTATGTATGTATGTATGTATGTATGTATGTATGTATGTATGTATGTATGAATGTATGTATGTATGTATGTATGTATGTATGTATGAATGTATGTATGTATGTATGTATGTATGTATGTATGTATGTATGTATGTATGTATGTATGTATGTATGTATGTATGTATGTATGTATGTATGTATGTATGTATGTATGTATGTATGAATGTATGTATGTATGTATGTATGTATGTATGTATGTATGTATGTATGTATGTATGTATGTATGTATGTATGTATGTATGAATGTATGTATGTATGTATGTATGTATGTATGTATGTATGTATGTATGTATGTATGTATGTATGTATGTATGTATGTATGTATGTATGTATGTATGTATGTATGTTTGTATGTATGTATGTATGTATGCATGCATGCATGGGTGTGCGGTGAAGGAGATAGTGAGAGATGGAAGGATGGTGGTGAGAGTGCAATGTAGCAGGTCGGTGTAACGCGGTATCGCTGGCGCTACATGTTGCACTCTAACGGAAGTCTTCCGGTGGACGTGGTGAATACGACAGGCTGCCATAGGCGTAATTTGTGGGAGTACGAGGGGTACCCCCCTCCACTTTTTGAACAATGCCAATCAATATTTCATTTCTGTGCCTTCCCAAGTTCGCAGTCTCCGCTTTGCTTCGTGTATGTAAGAAACTGGTACCCCCTCTTTTTAGACCAAAGTTACGCCACTGCCTGAGGTTGCCATGCTTTTGGTACGGCCTGATCGAGAGCGTGGTTCGGGTTTGATCGAAGCTTAGAAAGGACGGTAGGTGGATGTGCGGTAGTTAAATCGGTTCTTCATTAGACGATGCGCATCAATGACAATCATCAGAGTTCATCTACGATTCCTGTACCATTTCTCTACGATTTCTATAGAATTCATCCGCCACAGGTGGAAGGCCGTAGAGTAGACAACATAGTACACATACCTATGTATTTTTATGTCTGATTAGGGCCATGAAAATTGCATGAGCATGCTTGGCTATAGACTACCACCACACGCGATATCCCTCCCTTACCCTCCCTCACTCCTTCCCTCGCTCCCTCAATTCCTCCCTACCTCTCTGTCTCTGTCTCTCTGTTTCTCTCTGTCTGAATATCTATGTCTATCTGTTTATATCTCGCTGTCTCTCTGTCTGTCTGTCTCCGTCATTCTGCCTATCGCTCCGACGCTCACCAGCCGGCTGGTATTTCAGACAGACTGGCGGTTTCGAATGTGGGTGTCTCAAATTATGTTAAGTGTTTTGAGAGTATGCTGAGTGCGTGTTTTCCATCAACTTATTGGCGCCACAGAAGTCAACCCTACATACGTATATGTGTGTATGTGTGTATGTATGTATGTATGTATGTATGTATGTATGTATGTATGTATGTATGTATGTATGTATGTATGTATGTATGTATGTATGTATGTATGTATGTATGTATGTATACACTATGTATGCATGTATTGTATGTATAGGCCTATGGTCACGTACCTGCCACTTCGCCATGGTCGAAAATACTTCCGTCACTGACTACGAATCTTTAGAATGAGCGGAAGATTTTCTGCCATCTTGTTTAAACTCCTGAAGTTCGTGTTCAGCTTCTTTAAACGCCAGCCAGATTTCCCTGATGGCGAAGACGCCAATATACTATTGTAGAGTCTTAGAGAAAACTCTGTGGTAAAGCAATTTGGCAACCTTAAGATGTCGCTGGGCCTAAACGCTGACTACTGCTACCAATTTTTTCGACAATCAACAATTACTTCGGGTAAGGTACATATGTCGTCAGCAGTGCCGTGAGATTTCTTTAACTCTAGCAAAACACTAAAAATGAACACTAAAAGTAAACGAAACTCTGTGGAGTCCCTAAGCGCCGCTGCATATCAGCACTAGAAAACCTCATAGCCATCAGTTATCTCCCTGTAATGTACAGCATATTATTTGAGCACTTGTGTGACCCCGCTTCGCTTTAGTTTCACTCTATTCGGTAAATAAGTCTTTTTGAATCGAGTACGCTCCGCGTAATTGCTTGTCTTCATAATCGCCAACTAATTCTCTTATTCAGATACTCGCTTATGTTCAGTCTTCCGGTGTACTCCAGTACTTCTTCGCAGAAGGATACTTCTACTGTGCATGTCTTGCACTTTTAATCCTGCGTCCAACGGTAGACACTTGAAACGGATTGCAGATTGAAGCAGTCGTTCAACAGGTCATGACTGTCATGACGTAATGAACGGCAAGGTATGTTCTATGTTCTGAAAAACCAAACAAAATCAAAGTTTTTAGAGAAATTTAATAATTAGTACAGTATTCAGTGTGTTTGTAAATGACAGTTTTTTCGGGGGACACGTCATAATTATGTCTGATATTAGCCTCGCTAATTTTCGTTTAGCATTTTCTGAGAATATACCCTCCTATGTCTGGATTTATTATTTAGTATATTTATCAAAGAAGTAAAAATTGCGGGAAGGACATTGAACAATCTTAGATATGCGGATGATACAACACCCATGGCAAAAAGAAAAGATAGCTGATAGAATTAATAAGAAGGGTAAGGAGAGAAAGTGAAAAAGCTGGCTTATACTTCAACATAAAGAAGACAAAAGTCATGACAACAGCAGAATGGGATACTTTTGAGATTGATCCTGGGATCATTGGTTGAAAAAGAAGGAAAATGTGGTACAAAAATAAAACGAAGGATTGCGATTGGGAAAGCTGCAATGATTGGACTGGAAAAGATATGGAAGGACAAGCATGTGAGCATAGATACAAAAAATGGCTCGTGAGAGCCCTAGTCTTTCCAACGGTTCTGTATGGGTGTGAGTCGTGGACAATGACAAAGAACATGGAGAAAAAGGTCAACGCATGTGAAATGTGGATATGGAGAAAGATGTTGAGAATATCATGGACAGAGAAAAGGACGAACGAATCAATACGAGTGGAGATTGGTGTCGAGAATGAAGAGTCATTAAAACAAAAAACGACAAGATTGAAGCTTGGATTCTTTGGTCATGTTATGCGATCTGATGGGCTAGAAAAGGAAATGATGTTGGCTTGTGGTGAGGGGGAAAAAAGACGGGGTCGACCAAGGAAGAAATGGATGGATGAGATTCACGATGTAACTGGCATGAATCTGGAAGCACTAAGGGACCTGACTTCGAATAGGAAGCAATGGAGAATGTGTGTCATGGCGATCGCTAGAGCTCCAGGAGTTGACAGCACAAGGTGAAAAGGTGATCAAAGATGTTTATTTTTTCAAACCCATATAAATAATTCGTCTAGCGTTTTCTTGGCATGTGGTGTTTCGCAGGGTTCCGTACTTTGTCCTTTATTTACAATACACACCACACCGTTATAGGAACTTTGCTGGATAATTAATCATTGACTGGGATAGGCCATATCATTTCTATGCTGATTATACCCAAAACAGCAGTTGTCCACTGCCTTTGATGAGGTGTAAACGCGGATTATGGCCTATAAACTCTTTAGTTTATCGAAAACTGAATTTTTACTACTGAGCAATCCACAGCATCTTAAGAAATTTAAATTGTTTATGTCTTTGAAGCTATGTGACTCTTCTTGACTTGGCTGATGCTGTTCGTAATTTTGACAACGCTTTGACTCTACGATGTCTCTTATCGATTATATCAGTGGTATTAATAAGTCATTATTTATGAACATAACGCAGCATTCGCAGAATTAGGCATTATATGTCCCCATGTCTTCAAGGATATCCTTGGCAAATGTATTGGTTTCAAGTCGCCTTTATTACTGTAACTCGTTTCTTGTTGGTATCAGGAAGTCAGACATGCTGAAACTCCAGAAAGTTCGTACCTTTGGTTAGGGCTATTACTAGTACTTCTAAATATGAACAATTGAACATTATAACTTCTGTGTTTAATCCTTGCATTAGCTTTCTGTTCAACCAAAGATCTGTTTTGAGGCGGGACTCATAGTTTACGACACAATTAATGCTGGTCGTAAACCATAGTATTTAAGGTCAGACTGGTCAGTCCGAATTCCTAGGATTTATCGTTATTCAAGAAGTTCATCTCATGTTTTCTTATAAGTTTTGGAACCTCTTCAAGAGTTGTTTGCTGAAAGTGGTCCATGACACGAGTTGCGGCTTTCTAGATGAAGTAATTTGTCCCACGCAGAAGAACTGAGCATATTAAGCCTTCTAACATTAATTTTGTCTGCCAAAATGTCAAGTGGTCCATGACACGAGTTGCGGCTTTCTAGATGAAGTAATTTGTCCCACGCAGAAGAACTGACCATATTAAGCCTTCTAACATTAATTTTGTCTGCCAAAATGTCAAGAAATTTACTTGAAAGCTCATGAGTATACCCAAGCACACAGTGGAGTGAGGGGAAACAAATGTAATTTCTGCCATTAATGTACTAGCACACATGTGTACACAGGTTACGCGGGTGTACACCGGTTACACAAGTGTGCAGAGCAGCCATGCCTTCTGAACAACATCAAGCGCTTTTGTGATGTACTGGTATTACAAGACACATTGAAATGCCGAGCGTCTCTTTACATATGATTCTTCGGCAAAATTATTCGGCCATGGTTTAATACGAACTCTTAGTAAAAACATCCGAAAATATCCTAAAAATCCAAAAGCTATCCTAAGACCCGAAATCATCGGAATACATCCGAAATTTTACGACTGCATCGAAAATAATCCGACAAAGACATTTCTGCCAACAACAAAACCGAACAGGCCCGAAAATAGCGAAAGACATGCGAATTAAATAGAAAAATCAAAAACCATCTGAAGATATCTGTAGTAAAAAGATTGCTGCAGCCAAATACAAGGGCGGCGACAGAGCTGAACTAAATTCGCCCACAGCACCTGCTCATCCTTACACCTACCCACCGTCTGCCAATCCTCACATGAATCCCCACCACACTCTCGACCGTGCACCCACACACTCTGGCCGAGCTGCACTTGTGCGTGCAGCGCGCATCCGTTGACCATTTGTGGCAAAATCCGCGATGAAATATGGAGATAATCGACCACTTTACAGAAACTAAATCCAGCATCCATCCATTCATCCATCCATTCATCCATCCATCCATCCGTCCATCCATCCATGCATTCATCCATCCATTCGTCCATCCATTCATCCATCCATTCATCCATCCGTTCTTCCATCCGTTCATCCATCCATTCATCCATCCATTCGTCCATCCATTCATCCATCCATCCATTTATCCATCCATTCATTCATCCATCCGTTCATCCATCCGTTCATCCATCCATTCGTCTATCCGTCCATTCATCCATCCATTCGTCCATCCATTCATTCATCCATCCATTCGTTCATCCATCCGTTCATCCATCCGTTCATCCATCCGTTCATCCATCCATTCGTCTATCCGTCCATTCATCCATCCATTCGTCCATCCATTCATTCATCCATCCATTCGTTCATCCATCCGTTCATCCATCCGTTCATCCATTCATCCATCCATCCGTTCATCCATCCATCATTCATGCATCCGTTCATCCATCCGTTCATCCATTCGTCCATCCGTCCATTCATCCATCCATTCGTCCATCTATTCATTCATCCATCCGTTTATCCATCCATTCATCCATCCATCCGTTCATCCATCCGTTCGTCCACCCATTCATCCACCCATTCATCCATCCATGTGTCTTTTGCTTCCTTCGCAATTCGCTATTCAAGTTCCTCATATACCAGCCATATGCTGACAAAAGGACCGAGGACGAATGGACAACAGACGGACGCCCGTGCGGACGTCCGGCCGTCCGGACGGAGAGACGCCTAAGCGAGGCGTAGGTCGATTGCTTAGATGAATAATAAATGTCATAACGCGCTTATAGAGCTAGGAAGGTTGTGAGAAGTAACAGGAGGAGGAGGAGGCCGGAGGAGGAGGAGGAAATTGAGAACACAGATGAGGATGCGGGGAGGAGAAGACAGGTGTTGAAGAATAATAGTAGAAGAAAGAGGATGAGCTCTGTCACTTGCCTATACTCATACAAAGACGCACACATACATACATACATAGGCCTACATACATACATGCATATATATACATACATAATGCATACATGAAATCAGAAATGCATACATGTTTACATGCGTTTGAACGTACGTATGTACATACATATATACATAAGCACACACTCTCCTTACTTATGCACTTATACGCTTTTACTGCAAAACTATTTGCAAT
This sequence comes from Allolobophora icterica, assembly GCA_963556255.1. Classification (NCBI taxonomy): domain Eukaryota; kingdom Metazoa; phylum Annelida; class Clitellata; order Crassiclitellata; family Lumbricidae; genus Allolobophora; species Allolobophora icterica. The sequence goes on from OY744602.1 coordinate 38,638,153, forward strand.
ACAACAAGCAATAAATTGGCTGATTTATGACAATATCAGCAAGCCACGAGTTTTTAGGCAGTGTGGAAGCCATTATTTTAGTCTCGAACATCGGTCTACAAGTCAAACTTAGTCCTGAGGACTATGACATTATTAAAAATTCTGCGTCTTCAGAAATGTACGGTTACCTTTTCATAAACACCACGTGCACATGGGTTTAACTGAGAATGAGAAAGCTGGCTCATTATTATAAGAAGCAACTGCCTATCCCACTGAGGGATGGTGATAATTGTAAGTAGCTTGTATCATATGTCTGTTGCAGAAATAATATGAAAGTCAGACATCAGGATTGCACTATTAAACTCTAAGAGCCAAAGTGGCAGTGATCAGCCAGAACCATACAGGAGTTCCTATCCAACAAATCAATGTTAAGAAACCATAAATTAATAATGAAAAACCTATGAATGAGAAGGCTGGCTGAAAAAATTAATATCATGGCTATTGTGCAAGAGGCCATCATCTAAATCATGAGTGCTCCCCAAACATCATCTAAATCATGAGTGCTCCCCAAACATCATCTAAATCATGAGTACTCCCCAAACTCCAATGAACAATAACAACAAAAACTAATGTGGCTGAGAGATAAATGGAAACAGCTTGCAGAGGACCATTCCAACTCTCGATGCAGATAGCGGGCAGGCATTGGCCTACTCCAAGGGTGAGAAGGTCAACCTACTACAGAAGACTTGTGTTAGAACCAGTAGCGCCGAAAACTTCACCATTAAGTTTTGGCATTGCGTAAATAGGTACAACCTCAATACCATTCCGGAAGCCTTTTCGTTATCCACTAATGGAAACATCGACGCCCTGAACTACCACTAAGACCTTCATGAACTACAAAAGGCCATAAACAACGGACAAGAAGCGTAAATATCCCAGTGATAACAACATCTCTAATGAGGTGCTTCAAAATCTCAGCAAGAAAGCGCTGAAAGTCGTCCTGAGCGTCGTCTACAATGCCTACATACACGCGTCTGGGACTCCGGGAATTTGTATATGAGCATGCCATTGTACTACAACTATTACTGTGTAAAGTCAAGGAGAAGATTGCCACGAATAGGTTTCAATGGTTTGTGAAAGGGGTGGTTTATTAACCAAGAACCAGGCGGGGCTCCAGAAGAACAGGCGAACCGTTGATGGAGTCATTCTACTGCAGGACAAAATCAGCAATGCCCTGAAGAGTAATGAACATTTATTAGGGCTTTCAAAGGCTTTGAAAACCCTAATATACGACCCACGTACCCACCTTGATGAGGAAGATGAGAGACTCGGGAGTGGTAACAGTCAGATGAACAACTGGGTCAAAGGCTTCAAGGAATTTAGGTCAAGATGGGAACTCCGCTGTCTGAACGCCACTTTCAGGAAAACAATATTCCACACGTAGCTGTAAGATTGCGTTTGCTCTTCTTGATTATGATCAAAGACGTTTGATCTTGCCACTCTCATTCCATCTTCCTATCTTCACGATCTTTGTTTTCTCTTGGTTGATAGTGAGTACCACATTCGTTGCCTCCTCCTGTGTTCTAGCTGTTTGTTAAATCTTTCATAATCCCAAGTACTGTCCGGTAGGGTTATGTAGTCCGCGAAATCCAAGTCTCTCAACCTGTCGCCACTCGTCCATTTCAATCCTGTATCACCACCCACTGCCACTCCGTCATCACCCAATCCACAACCAGGGCAAAACTTACTGGTGGCAACCACAACTTTATCGCACTCCTGTCACAATGCGAAAACATTCACCCACCTCTCCACCCAATCTCCCGTGTATCGACTGCCATGATGGATCATAGCTCTTCATTATCCTCCACAGGAAACTCTATGCACACTGCTGAAAGCCTTTCCGAAGTCGATGAAGTTGATCAATAAAGGTGTTTCTCATAGTAAGGTCTTTCTATTATCCGTTTGAGTGTGAAGATTTGCTAGCAGGATCGTTCGGGTCTAAATCCTGTTCCTGTCCTATAACATTCTGCCTACAGCACTCCTTGTGCGATTCATCATCCCCGTGACAATGTTTTTCCAGGTATCGACAATAGAGTAATACCTCTCCATCTTTTGCATTCTCTTAGATTTTCCTTTTTTTGGATTTTGTGTGATGATGCCATTATTTATTATTAATTACGAACATTTTTAACGTGCGCAAAGTCACATAGAAATGCGAATCTGAGGCGCATCTCTCCACGCCTCCAGTGATCGCTGTCCATGTAGGCCTACATGTTGCTAGTTGCTACACAGCTTTGTCAGCTATTTTATTGCTACCTCCCCCCATATTCAATCGTTTCAGCTCTTATTCCGTCTTTCACAGCAGCGTTTCGTTTTTCAGACTTCCTATTACCTTTTTCTACATCTACAGCCTCGAATATTAATACCACGTTCCTCCAGTGTCAAAGGCCTCGAGTTGCATTGTTCGTTCCGCGAATTTCAAAACATACTCAAAATGCTCTCTCCAACTCTTAACGTGCTCCTCTTGAGTCTTTGATATGCGTCCATCGATCTTTTCATCGCAATGGTCTGCGTTCTTTGAGTTCTCTGACAACCCCTTCACAATACGGAACAAAGATTTGGAGTCTCCACTTCTTGCAGCCTCCACTGCCTCATTTTGTTCTTTCCAGCTTATATTTATTTTGGTCATCTTTCCATCTTCTCTTTACTTCCCTTTCCTTTTTTCTGTTTTTGTCATTCTGTGTTGACCAGTTTAATTTATGTTCGTCTCCTCAGTATCCTTCATCCTTTGTTTTAAGAGTTTCCTTCCATCTATTGCCTGTTTATTTAAAGATCCACGTTTGCTTCTTGCATCCTCTTCTGAAACCCAAAACCTGCCTGACTCATCTGCTACCCCAAGGCACTCCAAGACAGAAATCGAAAATTGGCGATACTAACTGAAGAATTTCGAACAGGGAAAATGCTGTAGAGAAGGGGATATTATTTCCAATACCTATCCAAACTCTCTATATATGTATATATATAATAATATTCTTACTGTTTTAGGAGTATGTAACAGATTAAGGGTTTGAAGACAGAGAGACGGATGGAAGGATGAAGGATGACAATGCTGAGCAAGCACTCGGCTTTATGGATTAGAAGAAAGTAAATGGAAACCGGAACGTATACAGAAGGCTTTGTAAACATTCTATATTCGCTCAAGGAAGCTGAGAGCTTATCTGTTTTATGTAGATCCTTAAATCTCGACAGAGACGACGTCTATCGAATGAAGTTCTCTGATGTTTCGACAAAGTGACATTCGTCTAATGAAACAACGAAGGATCAAGAACTGAAAAGCAGAGTCTTGGATTTACACTGCCAAAAAGATGGACCGTTTGAATTCAAAACAACTCATGAACACCGTGGATATATCGTTATGTAAACACACGAGATTAGATTTACAATAAAAGAGAATATGCTGTGGACCTCTGAGGGGCCGTTTTTTTCCCCCAGTGGCGGCAGATCAATCGCTCGCCTTGAAGCTGTGTACACGGTGACGTGGAACCTTGCGATGTCTTCGGACCAAAGGCAATGTAATGAGCAAAAACTGCATATAAAACTCTGAGAATAATTCATCTACGTAGACGACGATTCCCGTGCTTCCAAGATCGGGCCTCTTTGAGCGGCTTCATTCGTTTACGAAACGTTGGTAATAAAAGACAAAGCAGAAGTACGTTTGGAAGACATATCAACGGCCTATGTTGCCATACAACTTCGTTAAATCACCTGCCAGCCAGACAAATCTACAGACATAATTATATCGAAGGCTGGGTGAAGAAGGAAGGCGACGCTTATCATCTTCGCTATGAAACAACGTCTAAGCTACCAGAAGCTATTGTATACAGACATAAATTAATACAACCACTACCGTAATGTGGTAGTGCCAGTCCCAAACCTGGATGAAAGAGGAGGGCGACGCTAATCATCTTACTTATGACACAGCGTCGACGTTACACAGAAACTACCAGACATGAACTAAATTGGGTGAGGTCAGGTCATAAATTAAATTGGGTAAGGTCGTCGTCGTCGTCAATAACCTTATAGCAGCCATCACATGTTCTCAAATATAATCTACTGACCATATTATCCTATAGTAGCATTATATCTATCTAGAAAATTGCAAGTAAATGTAAGGTCAACGTAGAAACCAACTATGAGACCAGTTTCGGCAAATGCTTTCATTTCAAGGTAACGTGAATCGACAAAGGATTATAGATGTATACGCAAGAGAGAGAAAGAGAGCGGGCACGGAAGGGGCGGGAAAGTGGAAAGGAAGTTGAGGAGAAGACTGTAACTAGGAGTAGGCAGGACAATGGGATATTGGGGAGACGAGATTGGAGAGCGGTTGTGGGGGAGAGAATGGAATGGAGGGTGAAGAAAGAGCGAAATAGAAAGCAAATGGTCTTTTGAAATGTAATAGAGGGGGAGGCAGAGGCCGGAAAGGGAAGGAGAGGATATTGGAGAGGGAAGAACGAGGCTGATGTACTGCGCGTGATAGGTTAGTATTAGACCACTAGAGTACTTGCCCGTCATATTATGACGGCAGTGTACTGTAGGCCTATATAGGCCTATATGTATCGTTGGTAAAAATGCGCTGATCGCCGTCGTCAAGACCGCATCACTGACGTCACAAACGGTTTCTGTTTCACAGTAGAACAGAAACCGTTTGTGACGTAGCGTTTATCGACAGACACACGCTCTATGAAAATTATTTGTATAGATATTGTATTATGTTATGCTACGTTCATGTTATGTTACGCTTATGTTAAGTTATGTTTGTTATGTTATATCGAATTGGATTGGATCCACTCAGTACACAACCACCCATCCGCCATACATCCATCCACTCGTTCACCCATCCATCAATCTACTAATGCATTCACTAAACCATCCATCAATATGTGTATATACTTACTTATTTTTTTATATTTAGGTTGACATACACCCACGCGCGGACACACACACACACACCCACACACACACACACACACACACACACACACACACACACACACACACACACACACACACACACTACACACCTACACCCGTATAATGTGTATGTGTTCACGTATTCGCAGACAGCACTTTTTTGAGGTACTGGAAAGGCGCCATACTAAATATCATGCTATACGCCTGCGTACACATATACACAGACGAAGGCTATAAAATATGCATATGTATACTCACAATAATTCGGCGGAAATCCGGTCGATTGTTGTATCCATGGCAACAGACGTTACCGAAACGAGACCGTCGAAAGAGCAATATATACGCTCTGTGTGTGTCTCTCTCTCTTTCTCTCTGTCTCTGTCTCACTCTCTCTCCGACTACGGTGGACGTGATGTGTCTCTAGTCGCCGGACAGTCTATCGGCCGACGATCCGCGTCACGTCCGGTCGGGCCACGGTAGCTAGCCGCGACAGGTCAGTCACGTTGACGGCGCGCCTCGTCGAGCTAATTTTCGCACAAATCGTCCGATCTCCGTTGCATCTTTCTTTGTCGCCGTTTCCCTCGCAGTAGGTGGTCTGCTGTTAAAGCTGTGTGCATCAAACGCTTAACAGCTGGATCGCGCACATCTGCGTGCAACAAGCTGGCGCCAATAATGAAGCACGCGCGCTGTGCAGACTGGTAGCCGCGGCCATGCAAGGCAGGCAGTGCTGCTGCTGCTGCTGCTGCTGCTGCTGCTGCTGCTGCTGCACCAGAGGTATTATCAGCACCAACCAATGCCAGCTGCAGCAGCATTTGCAGACTCCGTCCGTTCGTGTATCGACCGTTTGAGAAGGGAGATGGTTTGTGGCACGCCGTTTCAGCAGGCAGACACCACCAGCCGACTGGATCCGGGAGCCAAGCAGTGGCCGTGAGGGAGGATTATGAAGAGTTGCAGGTGCCCCGAGTGAATGACCCAGGTCGGGTGATGGTTTGAATGGGAAAATTTGGTCGATTTCGGCAGTCTGTGTTTGGATGGTGGTCTACGGGTTTGCGTGTTTGACTGCCAGCAACCGGTTCGCATATTCGTATCCTCTGATAATTGCAGATTTCTTCTTCCGAGGCACCATTTAGCGAACCCTGATAGTACATGGAATATGGTGATTATAACGACGACGACAATAATGATGATGGTTTGGTGGTGATGCTGATGATGATGCTTATGATGATGATGAAGCTGAGGTAGACAAAGACGAAAATATGGATCAAAGAAACACAATAACTCGAGTTTTTATCTTTTTGCTCTTGTTTCTCCTTCATCTCCTTCCTTGCTTTCATGAAGTTTTAGCTGCCCTATATAATTGGATACATTTCTCCTCCTTCCTCCTCTTCCTCCTATTTTCCACCTCTTCATTCCGCTACTTCCTCCTCCTCCTCATTCAATTTCTTTCCTCCTTCCTCTTCTTCCTACTCCTCATTACTACTGCTCATCATCTTCATCCTCCTTACTACTTATTTCTTTTTGCTCTTGACCTCCTCCTCCTCTGTCTTTCTCTTTTTCTCCGGTTTTTCCTTTTCTTTCCAACTGGTTCTCCTCAACGCGCTCCTCTTCCTCGATCTCCTCTTTCCTTTTCCTCCTCTGCTGCTGATGAAAAGGATGGCAACCGTATTTCTTGCTCAAGCCACGTTTCATTGGATATATATATATATATATATATATATATATATATATATATTATACTCACAATAATTCTTGATTTATGCACCGCCATTCCCAGGCACTAAGACGATGACTGAGGAGGAAAGGGGAACGAAAAGAAGGAGGGACGAGTGGATGGATTGAGGCGAGAATAAAGGAGGAATGAAAGTGAGGAAGGGAGGGAGGCCCGTATACTGTGGCAGGGATAGAGGAAAGGGTTGGTGGACGCACTGGACGGAAGACGTGGAGGGAGAGATGGAGTGAAGGATGGGCGATATCAAGACCGGGAAAAGCAAAGACGCCGAGAGAGAAAATTGGATGAAAGGATGTAGCAGAGTACGAGAGACAGAGAGATCAGAGTCGGAGACGGCGTATACGTAGGGGAGGGCGGAATGTGGCCTCAAGGAGACAAGGAAAGAATGAGAGGGAAAGTTGGATGAGCGGGGAGGAAGAGAAAAACAGAGACGGCAGAGGAGAGATCGCGGATGGACAAAGCTAAGAATGAAGAATTATAGGAGGGAAGAAGGCAGAGCCTGGCAAGGAAGAGGTTGATACGGCGGGTGAAGGAGAAGATTTTGTGGAGTAATGTTTGAATATCGGTCGCTGTTCTCGGCAGTCGCTAGGGCGGCACCAGTGATATGATCTACGAGGCGAGTCCTTGAAGAAAGGCAATCGAACAGCAAATGATCAGACAGACAGACAGACAGACAGACAGACAGACAGACAGACAGACAGACAGACAGACAGACAGACAGACAGACAGACAGACAGACAGACAGATACACACACAGACACACACACAGACACACACACAGACGGACGGGCGGACGGGCGGACAGACATACAGGCAGCAGGCAGGCAGGCAGGCAGACAGACGGACGGACGGACAGACGGACCCTTCATGTACTTTCATATGTATTTGTTCAAAACTGGATCTCTGCGATATCAGACACTCCAGGCAGACACGTCCCACTGGGCGGCTAGTTAGGATAAAAAAATTCAGCATCCCACCAAAAGGAATGACGATGGAGGCCTTGCACGGGCTATGCACATTCACCCGTTACCGGGCAATCTTTGTGGGCTCTGTCAGGCTCAACAGCGCAGTTCCCTGCAAGTTCTACTTGACTGATCCAGCGCGGTCCATAAGCCGGGGATTGGCAGGTAAGCTAAAGCCTCGACAATTATGGCCCAATGAGGGTACGTCTACAACCACTTTCATTTGGACCACTGCCACTCTGAACCTGATGAATGTCAATGGTTACAGGAAATAAACAGAATTGAATTGATTTGAAAATTGAATTGAATGTGGTTGTAAGGCACTGGCGGAAAAGCTTTTAGGCCTACATGTTAGTTGCTTCAATCTTAAAATACATAGTCTCCTCAAGACTATATACCCTTTCGAAATTGCAGATCTGTCACAGTTCTGAATATATCTATTGCGTGAAATAAGTACAGCATCTTTAATTAGAATAATTTTATTAAACACAATTCATGCTATCGTGAGAAATTAAAACAACTTTTCAATAAAACCAATTCTGAGTAATAAATAAATAAATTTATGGAATATCGTAATTTAACTTCATTAACTGACATATTATTTATTACATGAATTAATTTATTTATTTATATCAACACCATTTGTCATAAATTTACCGCAAAGAACTATTGCATTTATCGTAAATTTACCACATTGAACTATTGTTATAATTATCTAACAATATAATTTCCGTTGTCCCGTCTGTCTGTCGGTCGGTCGTGTAACTTGGACTATGGGCCTATTGCCAACCCAAGGTCTGGCCTCATATCAGCCAGCCAACGAGGGAGGAATGGAGGGAGGGAGGGAGATAGGCCCTACCATCTCACTCATTCACGCCTGCTAAGTCAGCCATGCACCTGTACGTTGACAATCTACTATGAAGTTCCCACATCTGTGTGTCCATCGTAAGATAAACGCCCTGCAATGCCTGGAATGTGCATCGGGCGAGCCCGGTGCATGCGCACGTGCTGTCTGGAATGTGCATCGGGATCGCGGGCTATTATCGTCCCAGCCCGATGCAGACGCACGGGCCGATGCAGGGACACGGGCTGCGCTGTTGAATGTAACTCGTGTTGTCTAAGGCCTGCATCGGGCGAATTCAAGCACACGGACCCTGCTAAACCCACATGGCCAGCTTATGTTGCATTGTCGCGTTCAAGAAACAAAGACAACCCGTCATATATATGACGGGCAAATACTCTAGAAATAGATAATATCTGGAAGTAAGAAAGGAGAAAGGGTTTTCATTTTACGACTCAACTTAGAACTCAATGATTCCGGCCTCCCATTTACAATGCGACGACGTCAGTTTCCATCATTTTGGCATTTGCGCTGGATATTAATAAAGCACATTCGACCGAGTGGGTGCTTATCTCAAAGAGCAAGTCTTTGCACATGATCAGTTGTAATCAATTACTCAAAGTCTTTGTTGAGAACACACTGAACAAGGACAATTGCTGCCCAACGATAAGTATCAAACGTTTACCAAAAATGTTGTCATCAAACAATTATTGCAATGATAACAATTTAGCTTAGGCTACGTTTTTACATTTTACTATCAAGCACATTAAAGTTTATAAACTAAATTTACATACCGTGATTTTTCACGGGTTACAGCTAGTAGGCCCTATATATATATATATATATATATATATATATATATATATATATATATATATATATATATACACCGTGTCTCAAAATAAACTGTGCAAAATTGTTTCTGTCAGAACTTCGTCAAATTTCTACCAAATTTAATAATTAATTTTTTTTAGGTAGATGGCAAAATGGCTGAAATTTTATGCTATGCATAAATTTTCCACCTCACCTGACTCATGTATATATATAATACATATATATATAATACATATACATATATATAACAATTAGGATCCGTAGAAAAGGTCAGTTTTCAGCTTATATTAGAGCGAAAGACAGTCTCGCTAAGAGAGTTGCGAACATATGAGGAAGTAGGCCTAGAGAGTTCCAGATGTTCGGCAACTGTGAATGAACGCCGGCCAAAGACAAGACGTGTAGGCCAACCAAGAACAACATACTTTCCAGTAGGTGCTGATCGAAGAGAGGAGTGACCTTTAACCTTTGACAGAGTTGCAAGGTGTGACCATAGACCAGGGATGGCGAACCTATGGCACGCGTGCCGAAAGTGGCACGCGTTCAAATTTTTTGGGCACGCGGAATTCGGAGCATCCCCCAAAATGCCAAACTTAGAAATACAAAATTCTTAAATAGGAATCCACATTTTCTTGTTTGAAGGATGTTATTATAACATCATTCAAAAACGATCTTTGAAATAAGGTCCTAAATAATAATTTTTTGTTACGCTTTATTAACTGAAACCTGTATGAGAAAATTAATTATAGGCCTACTGTGCAATATTCCGAAGGGCACGCGACGGTATTTTTAAAAATGAATTAGCAGCATTTTGGCACGCACCTTAAAAAAGGTTCGCCACGATAAGTAGAATGGCAGATTATCTGCACGTGCTCTGTACACGAGGAGTGCCAACTTTCAAGCTGGCACCATCATATGGATAGGCCTATACGCTCACAGATTAGGGTGACCACACGTCCCGGATTGCCCGGGACAGTGTGATTCTCCTTACAGATTTTATTTTAGTTACAGTTACAGTTATAGTTAATAGTTTTTCATTTTAGTTACCGTATAGTTACAGTTATAGTTAATATTATTTTTTAGTTACAGTTATATAGTTATCGTTAACGAAATCATTTTGCTTTCGTTAACGAAAACATTTTCGTTACCGTTATCGTTAATGAAAATCACACTGAATTATGAAGACGTGTTACACAATAATTTGCTTAGAGCTTTGACGAATGGGTGCATTCAGCTTCATGAATACACAGCGCTCCATATTCACCGACATCCAAGGCGAACATAGGAATCATTTTGCTTTCGTTAACGGGTGTATTTTCACGTTCTCACGTTAGTTGATATTGCACTTTTTTTATTCGTATTAACGAAAATACCAATGAATTTTCGTTAGTGTTATTTTCGTTATAGTTATAGTTATAGTTAATGATATTTTTTAGTTATAGTTATAGTTATCGTTAACGAAATCATTTTTTGTTCGTTAACGAACATTTTCGTTATCGTTAACGTTAACGAGAATCACACTGGCCCGGGACAGCCCCGGAATTTGAAAAAATGTCCCGCGTCCCGGATACGTCCTTTCCGGGACAATGAAATGTCCCGGAATGAATTTTTTCTACAATTAAATGCGTAGAATTTGCTATTTATATTTTAATATTCCAATAATAAGAAAGTAAAAATATAACAACATCAACAAAATTAATATGCAGCGTTGTTCAAAATTTACAAATCCGCGGCACCATGTAATCTTAAGAGTATGGCTAACTATATGGGTCTACATTCTGCAATAGAGGCTGATATGTCTATGATATCTAATCGTAATCGTACTCGTAATCTCCAAACTTCTAAAGCGCCATTCAAAGGCCAAGTGCAGGACACAAGCCTGTTCACAAGCGCTACGTCAAATCAGGGGGTGTTTCCAGAGAGTACGCCAAAGGAGGTCCGAATACGGTTTCCAGAGGGCCAGATCAAGAGAGAAGCAGAGCAGCTTTCAAGGCGGGTGTGGTTTAAGGCGAGAACTTGAAGGCGGAGGATCAGATGAGACAGGGTAGGAGTACTTGAAAAGGTGAGATTTCAGCTTTGAGTGGAAAGCCCCGGGGTGATAGAGGAATATAAACCGAGAATCTACGGAATTCAGAGAGGAGATCGTTCCAGAGGCGTGGTGCTATGTTGTGTATGGCTCGGTTGGAGAACTTGCGATGAGTAGTGACTTGAGGTCGAGAAACACAGTGAGATATCTCGTCCTGGCGGCGATCTTGTTTGACAAGTGGGGGGAGGGGGCACGGGAAACTTTCGAACTGATCTGGTTAAAAAAGAGGTGAAAAATTTGTTGGGACCTTTTTGGTGTTCTTCAAACTTGGTGGACAACTGCATACTGTGTCCCCTCCCCACTCTCAAAGGTGGGTCTTGTTCCCCCTCGAGCCCCCTTCCCCGGATCGCTGCCCATGACCGGGTTGCCAGGATGGTGAAGGATTCACAGAGGTACTTGGGCTGGGAATATTGCAGGGAGTTGTAGGTTAATGATAGGACTTTGTTAGTTCACTCTCGGATTTTTAGCCAAAGGAGTGATTTGAGGATTGGAGTGATATGATGATGTTTGTACAATATTGTACATCATCCCCTAAAACATGGCCCCGTAGGCCTGATAATTTTATCAAGGCTTTAATATCCAGTCTTGTTGTCCTCGAGACCAAGGTCTTGGTCTCGAGTGCACTCGAGTTCGTTTTTAAAAGTCTTGGTCTTGGTCTTGGTCTTGAGGTTCAAGGTCTTGGTCTTGGTCTTGGTCTTGAGGTTCAAGGTCTTGGTCTTGGTCTTGAGGTTCAAGGTCTTGGTCTTGGTCTCGCAAGACCAAGACCAAGACCGGCTGTTAATATGAACAGTCATTTAACTGAACTCAAGAATTCTGTATCAAGCCTGCTTGCATCATACGACCAATATCTATGGATGGATACAAGTCATGTTGGTCAGAAAAACCCATTGACAGCAGCAACAGTTATTCTGTATCAGACGGTATGATAAACCATGGGAAGATTTCAAAAGGACTCACTATCTGTACATTTACATCCATTGTTTGAAAAGCTACTCTGTGTGTGTCAGCGACTTCAGCACCAGTAGAACGTATTTTTTCACATGGCGGAATTTTTATTAGGCCCACCAGGCACGTCTTGGTCAGAAAATTCTGAGCGAATTGGTTTTTATAAAATACAAAAGGCATTTGGTATAAGAGTTAGCATGAAGGACTTTTGAATACAAATACGGATTTCTCTGCAGTTTGCATTTAAAGTTAATTTGCTTGAATAAAATAAAAGACTCATGTCTTCATTAAAATAGCGAATATTCCTACTTGACAATTTTTAGAAGTCTTGACCTGATTTCGATTTTTTGGGTCTTGGTCTTGGTCTTGGTCTTGAGGTTCAAGGTCTTGGTCTTGGTCTTGGTCTCGAGGTTCAAAGTCTTGGTCTTGGTCTTGGTCTCGAGGTTCAAGGTCTTGGTCTTGGTCTTGGTCTTGAGGTTCAAGGTCTTGGTCTTGGTCTTGGTCTTGAGGTTTAAGGTCTTGACAACAAGACTGTTTATATCTAGGTTTGAAGCTTGATTAATTGTAAGCAATTTTGATTTTGAGCAATAAACTGATCAATGTGTATTGTTTTGGCTCGTTTGCTAGTTTTTTATAATTAAAGCAACTTCAAAAAATGTTTAATTTTGGTCTAAAATCTTACAAATATATGTATAGCGCTCGTCCCAATGCGCCCAGCTCCAAGCTGAATTTGACTTGGGCCTAGATTGGAAGCATTGTGGCGTCCCGGAATGACAAAAAGGAAATATGGTCACCCTATCACAGATAAGAAGCCAGTGTAGAGAACAAAGTCGATTGTGATAGAACCGACTAAAAATTATCGTCTTTGCATTGCCTTTCATTTAAATTACGCAACACTGGATCATTCAACTTTAAACCTGGACTATTGTAACGCGCTGTTTGCGAACTGCGTCGGCGGCTACGGCGGATCCAGAACAATTAACGCTGCTCGTCTATTTTATCTCAACCAATTTCGGCTCAAGGCGCGCCACTGTTGAGGGAACTGCATTGGCTACCACTGCTACCAGTTGACAAACGCATAATAATTATTATATAAACTGCGTGCATGTCTTGATGTTTGACGTGGTACATAATTATTGAAACTGCATCTGGTTATCTGACTGAAATGTGCATTCGCTGCAGCGACAGCCGCTTCGTTCAGCCACCCGTGGCGACTTTGTTGATGAGAGGGTATACCGTATAATTAGGATCGATGCGCCTGTCAGACTATTAAATTCGTTTGCCATGGCCGGACCTAGCGCCTGGAACTCATTCCCGCTGGTTATCCGGTCCATGGACTCCCACCCTACCTTTGGCTATCACCTTAAGACATAGTCCTACCTGTTTCGCGCGGCCTTTCCTTACTCTATTGTGTAGCCTAAGTCGCTGCTGAGCACAGGTTGGGTGGCGCCATAGCAAGTACTATGATGATGATGATAATGATGATGATGATGATGACGACGACGATGATGATGAGGAGGAGGAGGATTATACATTACAATTATGTAATTGAAAGGTGCTATAAAAATTCAGTTGCGTAACATCATGGCGACTTAGGTTTTTGGCACAGAAGAAATGCAAAAAATGTAATTGTGATTAACTTCACTGGCTTCCCATTCGTGCCCGTATCGCTTTCAAAATCGGTCTCCTCATGTACCATATCCATTCTGGAACCTCTCCACGTACATATGACATCCATGGTCAAGCCGTGTTCTGCTACAAATTACAGAGGACTCCGATCGGCTGCACGAGGCGATTAGGCTACACCATACTTCGCACCAACCGGAAGTTTGGTAGTCGTGCCTTCTCAGTATCAGCACAGTATAAATAATTACACAGTGCGTCGACTTCCATCGCTGCCTGTTGATTAGTTTTTGGGGTGACGCCATTTTGAAACTGAGCTTTTGAATTATAGATTTCAGCTGAAATTAACGTTAAAAATAATATTGTTAATTCTAATGAAGTCGTCGATGTTGTTGTAACGTTTAAAAAATATTTTGTGCGATGGATTCCGATGTATCGGCGTGTACTATAGTCCTCAATGGTGTTGTGACGTTTAAAAATATTTGATGTGATGGGTTCCGGTGTATCGGCGTGTAAGCGACTCAGTTTCAAAATGGCGGTCGGTCACACATTCTGACTGCTGCATCGGCCGGGAGTCGACGTACTGTGTAATTATTTATACTGTGGTATCAGGACCAACAGAATGGAACAGTCTTCCAACTGCAGTCCGTCAATATATATATATATATATATATATATATATATATATATATCAGAATCAGAATCAGAAAATCTTTATTGCATCCAGACAACGTTATGTACATAATGTCAATCACCTAAAGCTATAATAATTCTTCCACGTTCCTGGAGGCAAAGGTGTCCCCTAAGGGATGGTAGTCCCGCTGAGGGGGGACACCTAACTATTCCATTATTCCTAGATATAAGACTGTCGTGCTATCATATATATTCTGTTGTTGATACAACCACAAGAGAGATGTAAGATTGATATTAAGAGAAGAAAAATAAATCTTAATTAATCTTAACTATCCTACTTAACTAGATAAGATAGGCCCATGTGCGATCGTGCGTACCTACACCAGTGACGACCCAGGCCTGGCTTGGGAGTGCCTCTGAGTAGAGCCCTTGAAGAGGCGCTATATAAATTTTATGATTGATTGATTGATTGATTGATTGACCCAACCCAATAACGGGAAAGAGTCTTAATTACTCATTATAAACAGTCGTATATAGTCGATTTTTAAATTGATAGCGACTGGTGGATTGTCGAATTTCTAAGGGAATTTCATTCCATAATTTTGGCCCATAATATTTTAAACTGAACATTCGTATATTTGTGCGGGCTCTAGTTGAGCGGTAAGAGGACGCACTTCTCGTGTTATAAGTATGAATCTGGGATCCCAAAGTAAAGTATTCCATAAATGACGTTGGTAGTAAATTGTGCTCAAAACAGTATAGGAAGTTCCCTATTTGAATAGTTCGGATTTGTTTTAATTCCAGTATGTTAAGTTTTTTGAAAATGGGTCTGGTATGGGTACCTCTGGGGACTCCCGCAATTACTCGGACTGCCTTCTTTTGGAGAATTTCAAGTTTATGTAACCTTGAGTCATAGTTGGAAGCCCAGATTAAGTTACAGTAATTTACATACGGGAAAACTAACGAGTATATACAGCCCTGTATATATATATATATATATATATATATATATATATATATATATATATATATATATATATATATATATATATATATATATATATATATATATATATATATATATATATATATATATATATATATATATATATATATATATATATATATATATGGTCCGCAAAGGTTCACCAGTCACTCTGGTACAGAGTAAAGCAGGGAGGCGACCTGACCGACGACTCTGATGAGCGTAGACTCGGATCCGACCTGGGCTGGTGAACCAAAGTCCTCCGTGCCCACCTTCTCGTGGTGCGGACCGTTAGTACCCTTCCTAGGAAGTACTCTTCCTAGGAGGGGGAACGAACGGGCACGGCAGGCAAAACCAGGGGAAGGCAATGGCAAACCACCCCTGTTAATCATGCCAAGAAAATCGTCATGCCACACACCAAACCACGCCGATGGTCGCGGATGGAGGGACTCCCAGGCCGGAGCGCTGAGGTGGGACTCCCAGGCCAAAGCGCGACTCAAGGGCTACTGGGAGAAGTAGCAAGACGGCAACGGAGACTGTGTGGCATGACGATCGCTAGGGCTCCTAGAGCCGACGGCACAAAGAGACAAAGAGATATATATATATATATATATATATATATATATATATATATAATATATAATAGAAATAATATATATATATATATATATATATATGCAGGGCTGTAGTGGTAAAATTTGAGGTGAGTGTATACGCTACCGGTGACCATGCAGCGGCGTCCAAAAAAATTTGAATACCTTTTTTTAGGAAAAATTTCAGACTTTTCACCAATTCTTTGACAATTTTCAGACTTTTTACGATTTCGTCTCTGAAAAAGTTGATGACCTTTTTTTTTTTAGTCATTCTTTTTCCTCAAAATTTCATCTACAGAGGTAAGTATACGCTGTATACCCGCGTATACCCTCGTCTACAGCCATGAGTATACGCTCTCAAATTTCTCTAGAGGTAAGTATGCGCTGTATACCCGCGTATACCCTCGACTACAGCCCTGTATATATGTATATATAATTATATTCGTTTATTCAAAAGCCAAATGACAGATCGCATTAGGGTAGCCTACATATACAAGTCAAGTAACAACAATATGTCATAGAATAATTAAGTTAACAATCAAACAAGATACGAGAAATAAAATTTCTATTATCTTTAGTAGGAAGTGAAAAGTTGTGTGGTCTAGGCCTAAGATCATATGGATTTGTAGTTTGGGGGGGGGGGAATAGTGAAAATAGAACATGAAAAGGGTTGAATTTAATGCAGCGAAATAGTCTTTGATCAGCTCTCTTAACAAGAATGTCAATCGATGGAAAATCGTGGTCTAGGAAACCCAACCGCTTCATTTTACGAATTAGGCGATCAATCTTAGCTCGATCAGCAGACGAGGCGAATCCCCACCAAGCCGGGGCGGCATACAAAAGTCTAGCAACAGTATAGTAGCTCTAGCAACTTCATGTAAGGAAGCATTAGATAAGCCATGAAGTCTAAGTACGGTACTCTAAGTGCTTGTAAGGAACCAGAGCATGTACTAATGATATTATTAATATGAGAAGTTGATTTATATCATTAGTAATATTAACACCAGGGATAATCATAGAAGTAACTCGAGTGATATCTGGTAGAAGAGGTTGGAGAACAAAACCCGAAGAGCGTCGAGTAAAAATCATTTCACAAGATTTTTTAGTATTAATTAGCAGTCTTGTTGTCCTCGAGACCAAGGTCTTGGTCTCGAGTGCACTCGAGTTCGTTTTTAAAAGTCTTGGTCTTGGTCTTGGTCTTGAGACCAAAAGTCTTGGTCTTGGTCTTGAGGTTCAAGGTCTTGGTCTTGGTTTTGCAAGACCAAGACCAAGACTTTTGACAATATGAACAGTCATTTAACAAAACGCAAGAATTTAAAAATTTATCCAATAATTACTAATACAATAAATTGCTTTAGTGTTTACACGGTGTGAGTGGGGCTTTTCTGTTGTTTTGGACATTTATTTTGACTTCCGGTTATTTACCATGGAATGATTTCAAAACAGACTCACAATTTGTACATTTACGTCCGGTAGGCCTACTTGAAAAGCTGCTCTGTGTGCCATTGAATTCAGCACTGTAGAACGTATTTTTCACATGGCAGAATTTTTATGAGGCACCACAGGTCACGTCTTGGTCAGAAACTTCTGAGCGAATTGCTTTTTATAAAATGCAACAGGCATTTGGAATAACATTTCGCATGAAGGACTTTTGTAAATACGAATTCGGAATTCTCTACAGTTTGCAGTTGGAGTTGTTTTGTTTGAATAAAAAAAGATTCGTACTTTAATTAAAATAGCGAGTAGTCCGACTTTACATTTCTTTTAGTAAGGAATAGTATGATTTTGTGATTTTTTGGGGGTATTTTTCTCGGTTTTGGTCTTGAGTTTCAAAGTATTGGTCTTGGTCTTGGTCTTGAGGTTCAAGGTCTTGGTCTTGGTCTTGAGGTTCAAGGTCTTGGTCTTGGTCTTGACGTTCAAAGTCTTGGTCTTGGTCTTGGTCTTGCTCGAGGTTCAAGGTCTTGGTCTTGGTCTTGGTCTTGAGGTTCAAGGTCTTGGTCTTGGTCTTGAGGTTCAAAGTCTTGGTCTTGGTCTTGAGGTTCAAGGTCTTGGTCTTGGTCTTGAGGTTTAAGGTCTTGACAACAAGACTGCATGGTATTAAGCTTAAGATTATGTTGTGATGCCCACAAAGCAACAGAATCTAATTCTTGAAGTAAAGTATGCCTCATTGAGGCACCAATAATGAGGTACGTATCATCAGCATATTTACTCATCAAGTTCTGAGCATAAATAGGGTGAAGATCAGAGGCATTAACTATAAATGCAATAGGTCCAATTGCTGATCCTTGAACAAAAATTGCACATTGCTCAGTTTAAATCTAAATTAAAAACTCATCTATTCACGTTGTACTATGACTAGGAATGTAGCACAACGCGCTCTCGTGCAAGACTTGTTTAGTTAAAGCGCGCTATAAATGTCTTGTTGTATTGTATTGATTACGATTTTGGTCAATATTATGAGTATTGTTGTTAACCAACGACTTCTTATATTTATCAGTGAATATTTATAATCTTTGTTTTAGGAGCTGTTCAACATGGCCTACAGCCTGCTTCCGTTAATCCGGGCATCAAAAACCAGTGCATGTTGTAGAGTTCCCTCTTTTGATTAACGAATTTACATTTACTTTTGTAAGAATTCTACTTATGCAAAGAGGATTTAAAATCGACGCCGGTTTAGTGCTGAAATTTTAAGAGATTGCATCAGACTGTGGCAAGGGAGTTACGAACGATTGTCGGAGGTCGTAGAATCGTTATCGAATAACCCATGTAGGTAAGTAAGCGTGATTCGGCAGGACAGCGTTTAATTAACGATAATTATATACTCAGGTAGTTGATTGGGTCAAGAAAGTTTGAAAGTTGGTTAAATCAGATTCGCTCACGTAATCAAACTAAGTTGTAAAGGGGTCAGGTTTATTGTAATTGATGGCATTTATTGTACAATCAGGTGTCATGTGCTTATTTATTTAAGTTTTTTTGTAATCCTTGGGTGCAGATCTCTAAATTATTTTTGTTGATCTAAGAACAAGAAGAGCACATATGGTGGCGTTATCGTAACGGATAAAGTATCAGTCACGTAGTGATTGCATGAAATCAAATTGCTTGCTGGCAACAACTGTTTGTACTTTAATTTTCTGCATAATTTTTAAAAGTTAAAACAAAGAAACTTTTAGATTAGGATTTAAGATTTTTGCATTGTATCTGCAACTCTGTATTCTACAAACCTTTCAGTTGCCATTATATAATTAATAATAATAATAATAATAATAATAATAATAATAATAATAATAATAATAATAATAATAATAATAATAATAATAATAATAATAATAATAATAATAATAATAATAATAATAATAATAATAATAATAATAATCTGTTCTTTAATTAAGCGCCTGCAAACGCACTGCGCTGTACAGTGAACATACATATAAGTAAATAAGTAAGTATGTTCTTTATTGAACCACCTGCATGCGTACTGTGGTTAACAAACATGCTATGCAGGTAGAGGCATGAAACACAAGAAACAACATAAGTTGGAAAGGAAGCCAGCTAACTAGGTTAGGTATAGATAGAAGGCCTAACAATTGGATATGAATTTTACTGGTATAACATCCTAGTTAAGAAATTCTTACACGTTGGCGCATCTGCCTTCGGAATCTTCCTGTTATGCGAGCGGGGACGGCAGCCACGCAGGGTGCCTCACATACATGTATACAGTAGAAGCACATGATAACAGCTTTACAGGAGTCGAATATAACTGCATTTAAGCGGCAGCCACAGGGCGCCAAAATGGCCTACTATTCATTTAACCACCGCCACCTAGCGAGTGGAAGGCTGAAAAAATCTTACGGAGGTCTACGGGGTTCGATCTTGGTACCTTCACCTATTCACGCCAGTGTGTTATCCATTACTCAACGGACCGCCCACATTATCATTAGGGATAAAGCATCAACTGATGGTCATTTCTGGTAAAGTTTAAACCACAGGAGAGACCCAGTCATAATCCAGTAAACCAGAAGTCAGACTATGGCAGATAAGCAAGTTAAGACAGATGAGACTTGAGCTTATGCTGCAAATTTATGATGTCTTATTAACTTTTCTCTGCTGACAGGACTGCATAAAGCTTTGCTACAAGAAAGACTGCTGATGTCGTCGTTCATTTGACCACTTAAAGATTGTGACAATCATATAACTGAATGACCGAATTTTTAAACAACAACAGCAAAAGGAAAATGACAGATGCCGGCCAAGAATCATTATCAGCAGAAGGTGATAAAGTTGCTTCGGTCCGAGGCAGCTGGACGGTTCCTCTGGGAATGTACAATGATGTCAAAGAACAGGCATCAGAAATGGAAACAGACATTTCAGAGAAACAGGATAGCAGTTGCAGTAAAGAAGGCAGCAAAGAAACAGTTGATGTTAAGGAGACTTCAAGTGAGTCTTTGCAGCACAGCGAAGAGAGAGGTTCTTCAGTACAGGCACAGGATAGAATAAATGAGCAGGGAACTGTTGAGGAAAGTAGCAGAAAGCACAAAAGAAAAGAGTCAAAGGATTATGACGGTAAATGTGTGAGGAGGCTAGACGATGACAATGGTGAACGTGGCCACCGACATAAAGACAGACGCCGAAGCAAATCTACTGAAGACCGGCACCACCACCACCACAAGCTAAGAGAAGAGCCAGTCAGGCGTAAAAGACGAAGGTCTAGAGAATCACCGTCCAGGGTACAATCGCCACAACAATCGCTGGAGCACAATGATGACACGTTTAGTGGAAAAAATGAGTCTTCTGCAGCTAGAGATGAGACATCAACCTACGCTTCAAATGGTAGACTCTTGGATTCCATCTCACAGCCTGGCTTCGAACGGAAACCAGATCGCAAGGAGTGGGAACAAGAGCATTCGCGCAAGAACATTTTGAAAAACGATTATCGAGAACGTTCGCCATGCCGGGACAACGAAAGGCAAAATGCTCGTGGTGATCATTATGAAGAAACCAACAATGATCAAATGCATAGTAAGAGAAAAAAATCGAACTCCCCCGAAAGAGGCAAAGAAATTACTCACGGAGACAAAGGCTCGCGTTCTGATAGAAGGCGTCAGAAGCACAGATCAAGATCTCGATCTAGAGGCAGGCATGACCGGTACAAGGAAGCAAGTGGTCATCAACGGAGGGGAAGATCTAGGTCTCGATCACGCGATAACGGTCGCAACCGATCGAAATCACTCTTGAGAAACAACGATGCTGAACCTAAACCGAAGACCGTGGAAAAAAGGCCACGATCAAGGTCACGTGAACGAGAAGCTACACCAGTGGCAGCATGGACAAACAGCAGTGTCGACATGCAAAAACAATCAGGTGAGGAAGATGGATGGAGGAAGAAGCAATCACGATCACCTTCAAAGCACAGCTATGAAAACTATGTCCCAAGAGATCGTGAAAACAGACGATCACAGTCTAGAGATCGTCCGAAAAATTGGCCCGACAACGAACGCCAAGCTGATTCTGATTATCCCAAGAGGCGTCGATCGCGATCCAGATCAGCAGAACGAGTGTGGAATTCCTCAAACTGGGAGGACAGGAAACGTCATCGAGAGGAATATTCACGGGATGATTTGCCAAATTCTGGAAGTTGGTCTAGTCGCCCCGAAAGGGTTACCAACAGCAAATACTATCGTGGACGTGGAGAGAGGCAAAGTTCTTGGACGAGGGGGGAGAAAGAGGATAATACGATACTTCGCGACCAGTCTCGGGAAAATGTCATGCCAAATCGTTGGCACGGCAACCAGGATCACTCAGGTAACAAGGACAGACCAATGGACAGAGACCGAAAGCGGGACTGGGACGTTAACCGACACAGAAGAGGAAACCAAGAGGACCAGGATGTTGCCAACGACAACGGGCAACAGTTGGAAGATATGGTAACAAAATCACTAGCAAAACTGCGCCGAGACAGCGACAGAGAACATCGAGGTGTCGATGAAGCGCTCAAGGACATTACAAGTGGTGAGGATAAGATCCGCGAGAAAGATCAACGATGGGGTGAAGCCGATCGATCTGCGATTCCTGTGTTGCTGTCCAAAAAGTCTGCATACAAAGACAATGATGCCTATGATCGTCCTGAAGCAGAGGATTTCAACTATGACCAGGCCTGCAAGGAAGACTTCATACACGAGTCCAATTCACGCAATTTGCAGTCACGTGATCGGCAGCAGCCTGGCGCTCCATCCCAGCAGGGATTTCCTGCGTCGGTGAAAGAGAGACACTTGCCAGTCGGACAGACTCATTTTCATGGGAATTTTCGTGAGCCGCCGCCTCATGTAAGAGTCGATTTTCCGCCACGAGGAAAAGCGCTGATGCAGCCTTCAGTGACACAAGGTCAGTTTGGCATTGGGGCTCGCATGATGCCTGGAGTGGTTCAGCTTGTCACCCCTATCCACTTGCGTCCTCCACCCATGGCGGTGGATTGGAGGATGATGGGCCCAGATGCCCCAAGGCATGGTATGTTCCCCATCTCTCGTCCTCCACCACACGTAGGTCCACGTGGACAGCTGATTCAGGTGGGAGGATTTATCCGAACACAAGTGCCCGTAGAGTTCTTGGCGCGACATCCACTTCCACCAGGGCATACACCAGGCCATCCTTTCCACAGAGGGTCTCTGCCTTCCAACTCTCTCCCATCTGTCCATCCTGGGACGATATCCCATCCTCCTTTGATTAGACCTCATCATCCTCAGAGCGATCCTCGCCAGCTTCCACCACCACCACCGATCGCTCTGCTCCATTCCTCACATCAGCTCCGCCTGCTGAACCAGGAGCCTCCACGAGGATTGGTTGAAGTACGTCACCTTGGCCCGCCACCCGGTGTCCTCCCATCGCAACGTCTCGTTCCACCACATCCCCCGCCCAACCTCGCATTTCCACCTCCACCACTGCCGATCAAGTTAGTTGGCCATAGTCAGGGAGGACACCAGAGTCTAAGCTATCCGACAACAAATCAGGCGGTCGAGAATTTGGATGCCAAGTCACCCTCAACCCCGCCGCCTCCCCCACCGCCGGCTGTGTCTTCGGCCCCACAGGATCCACGACTCTATTCCATCAAACTCTTAAGCCATAAACCAGTGGCGACTGCAAGCTCTACGTCGGACGAGTCAATGGACTCGGAAACCTCTTCTTTGCCCGGCCAAAATGAATCGATTGTTCCACCAAAACCAAGCACAAAGCAGGTGTGGCAGCAACAGTCCAATTCGCCTGAGAGACCAAGCTCTGCCTTGTCATTTGGATCAGACTACACACCGCAGGAGCTCACCGATGACGCTTACACCGAAGCGCTGTTCGAGGAACCGTATTCGTTTGACGAACGTGACGTGATGATGACGCGCTCGGAGAAATCTGAGTTGAATCCTCAACAGGAAGTTTCTAATGCCGTGCCCGTCCGTACACTAGCATCAACGGAAAAAACGAACATTGTGGAAGATGCAGAACTTGCTGACGTTTGCTCTCAGACAGCTCTTGAAGATGAAACAGCACAGATCCCAGAGATCGTGAATCCTATGGCAAGTCCAACAGTAACAGAGAGGCTCGCCAGCGACAAGTCGCCGTCAAACGCTGGTTCCACAAATGCACTTGCTGCTGCTGCCATGGCTGCACATTCGCTCCAGATGATCGAGGTTGCCGATCTGAAGAAGGTCTTGGAAACCGTTCGAACGACAACATTATCGAATGAGGAAGAAGCCAGGAGCCAGGACAAGGTGCAAGTTATTTTGTTCTAGTCTAAGCTATTGTTCTGTTTTTGTTATATAGAAGGATTCGTTCGATGGTCACTGCTAGTGGTGTACAGTGTATTGAATAATATTGGACGATATCGTATGCAATACATTGTTGCTTAGATTCCAGTGAAATCCAATCTCTCCTCTCCAATAAAGTGCTAAGTAATTCCTATGCATAAGGCATCAGTCGATGGTCACTACAAGTGAAGTTTAATCTAATCTCATTCCTTCTATAGGACCTTTGTTATAATGCACAAGGCATCAATCGATGTTTGCTTAAAGGGAAATCTAACGACTTCTTTGGCATCATTAATGTGAATCATGAATAATGCCCATGACATCAACATTGTCTGCTGAATGATTGCGATATTTCCTGATATGAGGGCTATATGAATGATTGCAGTATTTGCTGATGATTGTGGACGAGCAACAGGGATTGGTAGGCTGATGTCAGTGTAGTGCCTTGTGAAGTCGGAGACAGATTTTAAACTAGGTTCTTTGAATTGTCATTTTGCAGCCTTCAAATCGTATGGATCAGATAGCTGAAGAAGTAAAACTGGCATTGAAACCACACTTTGCCAAGAGCCTCATCAACAAGGATGAATACAAAGATATCATGCGAAAAACTGTGCCAAAGGTGAGGAGGATCACAACACTAGTATCACAGGAAGGTGTTGTGTTTAAAAGTTCTCAGATTACTTAATCTGATTTATTGCACTTCTTACATGCCCAAGTTCAGTGCTGGTGCTGGGTACTAGGGGTCAGCCGGAAATCGCCTAATTTAGTACTGTAGAAGACCCTGTATTTTCGATATATCTGATAGTCAGCAGTTGAGTAAGGACTGTAAAATGACTTCTAAATGAGCAAGGCTTCGATATAGGCAGGTTAGGTTAAACAGAGTCGTATTTATATGTGTTTGCATTGGTTCTGGCTGGGCCTTTGACTGCTTTTTTTTTACCGGAAGTTCCAAGTGCCAAAGTTTGAAACACAAAAGTTTTACTGTGTACAGTTTAAGATTTCCTCATTTTCCCTCTTTTTGAACTGACTTCAGTTGCTATACTCCTAAGTAAAGTGTATTTTTGGGATCAACTGTGAACAGAAATAACTTACTGTATTGTTATATTTTGCAAATTTCCAAGTGTTCTAACTTTGATTTCCCTTGTCATGTTATCATATTTCATATCTGATAATTTAATTAAAAAATTTCCAAAGTTGCTGCGATATAACTTCATTACAATATTTAATTTCTTTGATAATATGTACAAATTTCCAGAGTCAACATGATCAAATTTCCCTGACTGTGCTTCTTTATAGATCTTCAGTAGCAAGAGCACTCTTGATCGTTCGCGTATACAGGGATTCGTTCAAGAGTATGTCAACAAAATCGTTCGATCTCGAAAGCCTGACAAAGCTAAGAAATCGGTTTCTCAGGGCCATGGACTACCTAAACACAGTTCGAAGGCTTTATCAAAGGCGGTTTGAAACATCTGATTAACTGTCCTGCTTGATGTTAATCGATCTACGTGGATGCCGTCATCTTCGCTGTTTAGGAATGGTAATGCGATCATCTTTGCCATTTAAGAATGGTAATACGATAATGCCTATTCAATATAATCCCTATCCTTATTCCTTTGACCCTTGTCTGATGTGTTGTCGGTTCGTGAGCAGTTCATGGAGGCGCTGTATAAATATCGAGACACATAGCATGACGAAAGACTGATTACAGGAAAGTATTGCTGTGTGGAACATACAGAGATTTCTGTTGCCTTTTCTTCGGCTCTGACCAACTGCTAGAAAGTAACTACTAATTACAAGAGAAACTTTGTTGACAATCTTGTGGTGCCATGTGTGGATATGTTTACACGGACTGTCAGCAAAATGGAGAATGCGGAAGAAAATTCATCAAGAAGTCACCTATTGTGTAAGCTTTGTTGTCTTATCTTGTTGAGAACACAGCGAAATCATGTTACCTGTCGGAGAAGAACTGCAAGTATTTGCTGTGAAACTGTTACTCTGACTTGGATGCAATTTCCTGAAGAGGTGTGAAATTTTTCAGTAGACTGAAGCATTAAAGTCGAGTTAGATTTTCGTTGCAGCAGAGAAAGCATCAACCCACTTAGTTTTGTTAGGAAACAACTCTGTAAACTTTTAGATAAAAATTAATTTAGCTTTGCAGAGCAGAGCCAATCTTCCTGAACAGAGCATCTTATTGCATTGCACTACATTACATAATGTTACAGTAAATTACATTACTTTACAATGATTTAGTTGTAATTGCAATCAGTTTAAGGTGTTTTACCCTTCAGTGCATTTGGGCATATTGATTCGACGATATTCACGACAATTGACTAAAGTTGAATACATTTAGTGGATGGAGGTTAAGGTTGTGCAAATCGATAATAAATATAGTCTGTAACGTGATTAAAATAATTAAACTTTTGTTCTTTAGATAGCCTGGTATATTGTTGGCCTTTGGCTGGTGAGTGTGTTTGAGAATTTTTTAGTAATAAAAAATTATTTATTTTACAATAGAAACAACAATTCATAACAGCTATATTACAAAAGACCTTTGAGATTCTGTCTCTGTTAAATAATTGAGCAATTTTCTTTACAGATCTTGTTGCATTATAGTGCATAGTCCCAAACATGCTTCAACCAGGACTATGTCGTAAACCACAGTTTAAATGTTTCCTTAATTTGTGAACCATTTATTGCTGTATAACGGAAAGCCACAGAAGTGTGATTGTGGTATTTATATTTCCAACAGAGTGTTGCATCAACAATTGTTTCAGAATGCTATGACGTATTTTTATGTACATGCCGAAAATAACTTCATCATCCAGAGTATTTAGCTGCAGTTTTTCAGATCGGTCGACCTCGGTTCTCTCACGGAAGCATTAGACAACAGTCGCTTGGCGGCAGTTTTAAAACAAGGACGGTTTGTCCCGTGTCTAACAGAGTTCCAAGTTTCTCAGAAATAACAAGCGTGTTTTGCAGATCTGCTTGTACGTCGCCTAAAGAACTCGATCTCTTTATTTCGCTTTTAATGTTTGTTCTGCAAGGCATCCAAGACTTCCGTTTCTCTTTGTAGAAAATATATCCAGCAAGTTCTTTGGCAATAAGACTTCCAAACCCCTGGATTTCCATTTGCGATGTGTCAGTGCAGTCTGTCGAAGTGGAGTTATTTGTAGTATTGTTCCGAATAAAGTCCAACTTTTCTATTTTGTTTTTTGTTTCTTCAGTTGGGATGTATTTCATTTGGTGTGCTTTGGGGCAGGCACTTTGTTGGAACTTGATATTGTCAACTGATGTGACATTTCTCTCTTTGAAGTTTGTTGTTTTTCTTGTGTCTGATGTGTTGTGTGCTGCGTGTTGTATTACTACCGGCTGGCTCTGTTCTGTGAAATAATTGGCTTCGGTTTGAGTGAATACTTCTCTAGACTCATATGGTTTACATTGTACCACAACATCCTTTGGCTTAAAGCTTGTTGGATCAATTGCGTCAACAAAAGAATCACTGCTAACTTGTGCTTTTGCAAGGGAAAATGATTCAATTTTCTCACCAAAACTTATATCCTTATTCCCTGTCAGTTGGGACTTCTGATAATTTGGTTCGATAGGTATTTCTGAGCAGCCATCATTTGCTACCGATAATTCTTTTTCTGTGCTGTCACAACCTGTCTCTGTCCAAGATGAACCGGACTGTTTGGAATTCAGATCTGCTACCATTTCTGGATCACAACAATTAACGTCTGACATTAACACGTCTGTCTCGAAACAGTCTTGCTCTGTTGGGCCAAAAGGAGTTACCTCGTGGCTTGCCTTCATGCATATGTCTGGTAAAACTTCTGAATGCCGAGGATTCTTGTTTGTGTTGCACCAAGAAATCATATTGGATTCACCACACTGCCGGCAAATGTTTGTAGTAAGTTTCTTACTGGTGTTCGTATCAACGGAAGAGCAGCTATATCTTCCAAGACATGCTGGAGTTTCGAAATTCTCAAGCATGGAACTTCCTGCAAGATGTTTGGTACATTCGGTGAAAAGTTCTGTGGTAGATTTCTGGACAGCACTGTTGCCAGAAACATCGTCACCAGTTTTTGTACCTTTAGAATAGCAAATTAGTTTCTCCATTGCTGTCAGATTGTCTACAGATAATTCTCGACATACTGGACTTGCAGGAAACTCCAGTTCTGTGTGGTTACTATTTCTGTTGGACTTGTAGTCTACAGATACAGAAGAGCACAATGGCTGCAGATCAATGGTTTCATGTAGCACCTGTTCTACTGGTGATGCTTGGCCATTCTGAAGATGTATTGAATTATTGTTTACTGAACACTTTGGAGAACATTCCTTGCTACTTACAGTATCCTTAAGTTTTTTACTGCTTTGTTTTGGTGGACTGAATATTGTTAGTTCCTCCCTGGTGGTCTTTGTCAGAATTTCCCACTCTTTGTTCAAGGCACATCTTCTAGTAAGACTTTCGCTTCTCGACCTTCGCGATGACCCTGAACGCAACTCTTTGATTGCATTGCTTTGAAAATATCTGGGATCAATGGAGCTGACTCGTCGTGGTCGAGCTTCTGAATTCTGATGCCAAAGTCTACAGTTTTGGAAATGAATGTCCTCTGAGAAAACTGCATTTTCACGGTCTCCTTGTTCTACTGTATAGTTGATGCTGCTGTCTAGTGGCACAATTCTTGCCGTGTTTGTTTTGCTGTCCAGAATGTAGGCCGAGACTCGCCTTGATATCATCTGAGTAAGTGCTC
The DNA here is from genome assembly GCA_963556255.1 of Allolobophora icterica. NCBI lineage: Eukaryota > Metazoa > Annelida > Clitellata > Crassiclitellata > Lumbricidae > Allolobophora > Allolobophora icterica. The sequence goes on from OY744602.1 coordinate 38,666,869, forward strand.
TACTGTCTTTAGGAGGTGGGCTGTTTGAGGGAATGGCAATAACACAGGAGGAACCGCTGTGCACTCCAGAGATGCCTTGAGTTGGATTTTTTGTGAAATTGTTGCAAACTGGTGACAATAAGACCAAGATCTCATTTTTGTCACAGCTTTTTAAGTTGTTGCTGCTGTTAGGTGTGTATATCTGATTTGCATTTTTTATGGAATCTGATACAGCAACTGTTTTGGCTGAAAGGCTGCATAATGGAGATGATTTGTCTATAGCTGTTGCTTGTGGTTCTGCTTCAAAGGCAAGAAAATGTATTGGTAAGTTGCTGTTGGCTGTAGTTTGAGAAATCATGTTCTCGTTTCTTGCTGGCAGCTTTGTTGAAACTTCTTGACCTTCTAAATGAGAAAGTTCTGGTATCTGTGCGCGGTGATTGTCACAGACCTCGACTAAATCTGGTCTATCATCATTTAATGCTGGCTTCGGGAGTACCATAGTCTGGTAGCTTTCAAAGTAAGTGCTAACATCGTCACTTTTCAGTATATTGGTGTTTGTTTCAGTGTTTGCTTTGTTGGTTGCACCTTCACATTTTTCCCATTCACTTGTTTTTCTAGTGTTTTCGTGATCGTGCATAGCTTCACAGTCGGCTCTTTTACTCTCCCGTTTACCAGAGTTAGCCTCCTGAAAGTCTATTGTTTCAGCTGTGTTGTTTTGTTCATGATGGTTTCTTGTTGCACTTGTATTGTTTTGTCTTTTGTCAGTTTCCAAATTGTCTTTTATGACCAGCTTCGAGTCATTATCCATGTCTTCATCGTTTTCTACTTCTGTTATACATTCTGACTCAGATGTTTTGTGCCCTTTTTTATATTCCGGCTGACCTACATAATGTGTTTTACTGCTTTTTATTTGCTGTGAGTCTAGTTCTTGTTCTTTTCTACCTTCTCGTTGAGTTTTGTCATTGTTTTCTTTTCTACATTCTGGCTGACTTTTGTCGTGTTCTTTTCTGTATTCAATTTGTTCTACCTTTAGTTCTGGTACTTTTCTGTATTCTGGTTGACTTATGTCGCACTCTGACTCAAATGTTTTTTGCTCTTTTTCATATTCCGGCTGACCTACATAATATGTTTTACTGCTTGTTATTTGCTGTGAGTCTAGTTCTTGTTCTTTTCTACCTTCTCGTTGCGTTGTGTCATGTTTTTCTTTTCTACATTCTGGCTGACTCTTGTCATGTTCTTTTCTGTATTCAATTTGTTCTACCTTTAGTTCTGGTACTTTTCTGTATTGTGGTTGACTTATGTCGCACTCTGACTCAAATGTTTTTTGCTCTTTTTCATATTCCGGCTGACCTACATAATATGTTTTACTGCTTGTTATTTGCTGTGAGTCTAGTTCTTGTTCTTTTCTACCTTCTCGTTGCGTTGTGTCATGTTTTTCTTTTCTACATTCTGGCTGACTCTTGTCATGTTCTTTTCTGTATTCGATTTGTTCTACCTTTAGTTCTGGTACTTTTCTGTATTCTGGTTGACTTATGTTGCACTCTGACTCAGATGTTTTGTGCTCTTTTTTACATTCCGGCTGACATACATAATATGTTTTACTGCTTGTTATTTGCTGTGAGTCTAGTTCTTGTTCTTTTCTACCTTCTCGTTGAGTTGTGTCATGGTTTTCTTTTCTACATTCTGGCTGACTTTTGTCGTGTTCTTTTCTGTATTCTATTTGTTCTGTCTTTAGTTCTGGTACTTTTCTATATTCTGGTTGACTTTTGTCATGTTTTTCTTTCTTATCATCTGGCTGACGTATTGTAAGCTCTTTTCTGAAATCTGTCTGTCCTGTGTTTAGTTCTGGTTCTTTTGTGTATTCGTGTTGACTCGGCTCATGTTCTAATTTGCATTCTGATTCACTCGGTTCGTGTTCCTTTTGTACTCTGGATTCTGTTTCAAGTTTGTTATTTTCTTCTGTTGTTCTGCATTGTTTTTGTTGATTTTTGTCATCATTTTGTCCTCTATGCATTCTTGTTGCATTGCAAGCTATCACTGTGTCTTCATTTCCCCCAATTTTATGAATATTGCTCTTTGCCAATTCTCTTTTGCTTCGGTCATCCAACTTTGACATTTGACTTGTCATTTGTTCTGTTGGTCGGCATTGTTCTTTGATTTTCACATTCTGTTTCAGTGTTTCTGTTGTTTCTTTCATAGCATCTAGCCTGGGTTTAACAGAGAGATTATTCAAATCACATTCGGCCAAACAGGCTGTTTCACCCGAGTGTCTTGAAGTAATTTTGCAATTTTTTGAAGTGTTGTCCAGCTTTTCTGAAAGTTCTGTTTCACTTGTATTGTGCCTTTTGGTTACTTTGTCCATGTATGTTTCACTTGCATTGTTTTTATGTGTTTCACTTATTATGTTGTTCTTGTAAGGTGCAATATTATTATGCTGTTCTGTGTGCATTGTTTCACTTGTGTTCTTCTCATCATTTGCTATGTTATCTTGCTCTTCTTTACACCCTGCTTTGATAATCTTTTCATTTGCAGCATTGTCTAACTCTTCTTTGCATGCTGTTTCGCTCAGGTTGTTCATATCTGTTTCACTTACGCTGTCATCAGTTATCGTAGTATCCTGTGCTTCTCTATTCTCTCTTTGACTAGCATTGTTCCAACATGTTTCAGTTGTAACGTTAATATAATCTGTGGTAGTATCCAGCTCATCCGTGATCATTATGACTGTTTCACTTTTGTTGTGCCTGTTCGGTTCACTTATCAGTGGATCTCTGTTTCCAAACTTTAAGCAGGTTTTCATTGGCTTAGTGGGTTCGTTTTCATATAATATTATATTATTGGTCGGTTGAGTGTCCTGTATTTCTGCACGTTTTCTTTCTGTTCTGCATTTGGGTTGTTTATCATTTGGAATATAGTCCCGTTTCTGTGTTTCAAGTATTTTGTTAATCTGAACTGTGTTCTTCTGCTCTTTAGATAACTCTGGCTCACTTACTGTGATTTGATTCCTATTTATTGTGCTGATAGTTTGCTCTTTAAGGCACTGTGTTTCACTAATCTTGTTCATATGAACTGTGCCATTTGCCTGCCTTTTATTTCTTTCTATTTCACGTGTTTGGTTAGTATCAACTGTTCTGTTCTGTTTATGGGGAAACTCTGCTTTGCTCTGTTTCTTTTGGCTTGTTGTTTCAGTGCTACTGTCTCTCGTATCTTTTTTTCTTTCTCTGAGTGCCTGTACTCGAAATTGTGCACCTGTACTGCCATTTGCACCAGCTTTGTCCACATCACAAACTTCAGTTTCTACCCCCTCTTCTTTGTTCGCAGTCCTAATTTTCTTCGTTTCCAGATCTGTAAACCCCACGTTGACTTGACGGCCATCGACTTTCAAGCTATTTGCTGTTCTGCACTGGATGGTGGTGGATGGTGGTTTAATCCCTGCACCTTTTTCATTGAAATCTAACTCTGGTAAACGTCTATCTGAAGTTTTCTGATCAGAGCAGTCCTTATATTCGGATGGTAAATTTTCCATCTGTTTTGTTTTACGCCGACGTTTCGGACGCGACATTTTTTCCAAAGCAGTGTCTACTTCCCTAGGATCTACCTGACATTTTGCTGATTTGACCTTGATCAATCTGGTTTTCTCGGAACGCGAGTCGAGGTCATTTTCTTTGGAACGACCTTGACTTGTGAAGTGCGGGTCTTTAGACTGGTGGTTATCCGTGAGCAGTTTGTGACACAACACTGGCAGCCGGACGCCGAATAGTGACCATAAAGAATCGCTCTTTTCTTCATTGAATTTCTGGATGGGACGATGGTTGATGGGGTGGGAATTCCTGGTCTTAGTTTCCATTTGGCGTGGAGTACAGTGAAACCTCGTTCACTAGGTGGAAGAGAATTTATAAATGTGTCCGCTCGTCGCGATCTGAACTAAATATTCCAGTCAATAACGACTCGAAAAGAGAAGCTGTGATTATTTCTATGGCGTTGTCTTGGTGTTTTGAGCTCCGAAAAACGTATTTGTTGATGTGCATGTAGCTCGAAATGGATTCTTTAGCCGACGATTTGTCCCGTCTTTCCGGTGCATGAATCTATAAAAAAAATAAATTAGAAATAAATATTTATTCAATACCATATATCCTGCTTAGACACGGTAGGCCTACTCTTTTTTTGGTTTGTGCTCTTGGTCTGTGACTCTGTGACCTAACTAAAGGTTCGTGTTGAGCGGATTCTAGGCCTATAACGAAAATGGGCAAGTTCTTTGAAACCCGTCACCAAGAACTAGAATTAGGCCTGCATAGTTCCAGCGTAACGGAAGTAAAAGGTAAGTCTATTGACAAGTGGGGCTTCGTGATTCGTCCATTAACAGTTCAAAGGCCGAAGAGTTGGAAGCTATCGATGAGTGACTGTGACTTCGCTCATCTCTGGGACTGGGAAAGTTGTATGGCCTATCCCGTGAACAGCATCTATGTCGTAGCTCGTCCAAATGTTTCACGTGTAGCCTAGGTTATTTTTTCTGTCCGTTACCCCGGGACTTCCTTATTTACATTGTAGACCGACATAATTATAGGGCCTATATTTGGACATTTAGGGCCAGCTATAGGCTATAGCGCCTAGCTTTTATAAGTAGGCCTACTCACAAAAGCGGTGCCTGCTCCAATCTTTATGGTATTAAATGACATAAAGACAGAACTGTCATTAGCAGCAAAAATGCACAGAAAACTAGAATCGCTGGCGTGGCCAAGTAGCCATACACACGTGGAGCCCAACAAACGATTGTTGACAGGCCTTACAGGTGGCATCATGTTCGGAGTCTCGACGAAGCTGCGTCGATAGTATGGAGTGACGATGCGAAGTAGCGTTCGCAGGACACGTAACGCCTCCGCAGAGCAGTTCAGTCGATGGTAAGAGGACGCACGTGTGGCTATCCCGCAAACCACCGGGTGCAGGGAACGTACATGTAGTAGGCCTACAGCTTTTCGTCGAAGTGCGATCAGATACTAACAGTCAAAGCAAGGACGTCATTTCAGCTTTTTTTAGAGGGGGCAGGGACGTTATTTGAGGATTTGGCAAAACTGGGAACGGCGGTCCCAAATTATAAAATCGGTTTGTGTTTATGTAAGTACGTGTGTATGTATGTATAGGGGCCTATGTATGTATGTTTGTATGTATATATTTACGTGTGTATGTATGTATGTACCTGTGTATGTATGTATATATATGTATGTATGTATGTATGTACATACATGTATGTAGGTATGTATGTTTGTAGGTATGTATGTATGTACGTGTGTGTATGCACGTGTGTATGCATGTATGTATGTATGTACCTGTGCATGTATGTATATATATGTATGTATGTATGTATGTACATACATGTATGTAGGTATGTATGTTTGTAGGTATGTATGTATGTACGTGTGTGTATGCACGTGTGTATGCATGTATGTATGTATGTACCTGTGCATGTATGTATATATATGTATGTATGTATGTATGTATGTATGTACATACATGTATGTAGGTATGTATGTTTGTAGGTATGTATGTATGTACGTGTGTGTATGCACGTGTGTATCATGTATGTATGTATGTACCTGTGTATGTATGTATATATATATGTATGTATGTGTGTATGTATGTATGTATGTATGTATGTATCTGTGTATGTATGTATATATATATGTATGTATGTATGTACCTGTGTATGTATGTATATATATATGTATGTATATATATGTATGTATGTATGTATGTATGTACGTACGTGTGTGTATGCATGTACGTATGTATTTGTGTATGTATGTATGTGTTTATGTATGTATATATATATATACGTACCTATATGTATGTACATACTTGTATCTATGTATGTAGGTATGTCTATATATTAATTTCGTATGTGAACCCATTACTACATACCGATTTATTTAATTTTATAATTTGGGACCGCCGTTCCCAGTTTTGCCGAGGATTTTTTCGGGGGGAACTTGGCACTGGCGGCGATCTTGTTTGACAGGTGGAGGGACAAGGGACACTTTTGAACTGATCTTGTCAAAAAAAGGGGTGAAAATTTGTTCACCTTTTTGGTGTTTCTTCAAGATTTGGGGGGAAACAACTGTATACTATGTCCCCCACTGTTAAAGGTGGGGGTCTTGTCCCCCTAGACCCTCCGGGATCGCCGCCCATGGAACTTGGCCAGCTTGTTAAGTTTTGTATTTAGTCTATATGTGCAAAACTGTAAGCCAGTGCTGCATTGTATTGTGTGTGCTGTAAGCGTGCATTATGATATAATTAGGTTTTGATGGATTTATTTATAGTTGCAAAAGATGTGAAAAAAGCTATGCAAACTCTATAGTTTTGTCAATAGTATATAATAATTCCCTGAATTTGAGTATCATTTTTTCTTTTTAACCCCTTTCTTCTTCCTCCTTTTCTTGCTCAATCCTTTTTCCCTTTTTTAAAAATCGGGGGTCCAATGACGTCCCTGAGTCGAAGTCCATGGAAAGACCCCCGTCGCTTCTCCGTAAGGACTAAAATGACCGGGTTGTAACTTGTAGACGTCGTTAACTGTCCTGGTAGATCCAATATAGACGTCGTTAACTGTCCTGGTAGATCCCAGACTAGGCCAGAGAAAGGCCATCCTTCATACAGGACACGCAAAGAAAATACCGTTAAACAAAGGCGTAACTTTGGTCTAAAAGTGGAGGATACCAATTTATTACATACACGAAGCAAGGCGGAGACTTCGATCTCTGGCAAGGCACAATAATAATATTGATTGGCGTTGTTTAAAAAGTGGGGGACCGGTACCCCTCAGTCGAGTCAGTCCGAAAAGTGGGGGTAGGCCTACAGGTACCCTCACAAATTACGCCTATGCCGTCAAATGTAAGCCTACAAAATTTACGGCAGAAACGAAGAATAAGTCGGATACGTACAGCAAGCTCCAACGTGTTAGAAATTACTGAGCAAATTATTGTGCTGTTTGACAAAATAATCTTGTCAAAATGACACAAGTCGAACAACAGTCTAATCCGTATTATATAGGGGTCTTATAATTCGCCAGGTTGCGTCACAGTTGGACCACAGCAGGTGTAGGCCTATTGGACAAGTGATTCGTCTAAGTGATTTATCTATGATCGCGCCTGACTAAACCCTCGCGAAGTCGCAAAAATCACAACTGATTTTGAAACTGCGCTATATTAGAGCTGTTTTGCCGAATGACAAGTGAATACTATAGGCCTATATGCATGCTTGCTATCACATATAGTAGAAATGTGTCTGTTGAGAAACTACGAGAGTAAATTCACCATAACTGGCCCAGTAGCCTACAATCTTTGGAGCATATTCCTGCTCCTCTCTGACGCTACTATCAACGAAATCTCAAACAGCTGGTTAAAAGCAGGGTTGATTTTGACGTGCAGTAATAGGCCTACACAAAATGTGCAGCGATGAAAGGCTGTTTGTGCAGAAAATGAATTGTAATTCATAATTATTTATGATTTTTATTATTGAACAAAAGTGACATGTGTAAAAATCAGTGATTCTCGGCAATTTTATATTTAGCCTTGTGAGATCATAATATACTTCGATGCAAAAATACCAAGAAAATTCTCCGCCGTTGGGAAACAAGTCCTCTTTTACCTTGCAATTGTAATTTTAGTACAAAATTTATTTAGCGCTTCTTGAGAGTTTCGCATAAGTGCTTTACATTTATGTAGCCGATGCCCAGTTGTAAGAAAAACTTGATTAGGGGCCATCCATATATTACGTGCGCAACAATCCGGGAAAATTGGACCCCTCCTCCTCCCTGTACGCACACGTACTTTTTTCCATCCCCCACCTGCGTACGTACGGTTGACGCACACCCACCCACCCCCCAAGACCAGCTGCAGAATGTTCAGTACCACAGGTCCAGGCAGCGAATGTCTGCACTTTAGGCCAGATTGAAGGATGAGTAATCCATGGACCCACTGCTGAGTTGTGTTATAGTTTATAATAGCGTTCAGAGGTAAGGTGGCATACAAGTGACACCTGTCCCACAGTCCTACTTCCTCTGGTAGTACCGGATAGCCGGAAAGACTGAACTCTAGCTCACTTGAAGGCCAATCAATTTGAAGGCCCCGTTTCCTATGCGTACGTACATTATCAGTAGACCCCTCCCACCACCCCCATTCGCAAGCATATGCAAGCACATGCATTTCGGTTACCCCCTCCCCTCCATGCGTATGTAATATTTGGATGGCCCCTTAGGCCTACAGCGAGGCTGACCTGAATAAGTGTTTTTGCATTGAAAACCGTGTTGGGACTGTTGTAATAATCATTAGGCCTAATAATCAAAAGATTTTATTTTTTATTTTATTTTATATTTGCAAAATCCAGAGGGGGCAAATTTGCCCCTTAACCCCATCCGGACGCTCATGGCTATCCAGTATGAGAATTGTAGGAAAAAGACTGGGGGGTTAGACTTTGATTTACGTGGAGTTGGGGTTGTGCAATGAAGACTTTACTGTGGGGTCCTAAGAAAGACTGGGGGTTAAACCCCCCCAAACCCCCTCGACAATTCTCACCCTGTGGCTATCCCGATGGGACGTAAGGTTGAGCCAACTTAGGGAAATTTGCGACCTGCAGTTGAACTTTGGATAACTGACTTGAAAGTCAGTTGTAGATCTACCCTGCAAGACTGATGAAAACGGCAAGTTTATCAATATCTCAACGGCAAGTTTACCAATACAGTTATCCGTTTTCTTTTTATAACAGTTTTAGGCCTATCAATTGTCCGTATCGACACATCCAAATGCGACTAGTTTAGAAATTTATTTTATAAGAATCAAAAAATCCTAACGCGTATCGCAGTATGGATTGAATCTGAGACCGCCTGCACTGGAAATTCGATATAGGCCTACATGTACTACAACACCTTAAGCATGACCGCCTGAATACGTGTTGGAGGGTGGGTCGATGAATGATATGGTTAAGTCTCGGCCTGGAGTTCCTGATGTTGAGACTGCCGGTTTTGCAAGGGTATAATTATATCAACGATGACTGCATGTAATGTGTGGGCCTATATCCGACTTTTGTAATAAAGCTTGCGCATGGTCTACATCCCGAGATGACTTGGATCAAGTGGAATGGCAACCACATTGCGGAGGGTGAAGGTGACTTCCATTTCAGTTCATGGTCAATCTTGCTGCGGGTCTGTAGGCCTACCTTCTGCCAGCCTGTCGGTATTGCAGTCTCCGATTACTTGTGTGGCTGAAAGTCTGTCTAACTGCCTGTGATTCTGTTCTGGTTGTGGGTCTCCACCTGCGCATAGTACCTCTATACCTATAGGCCCTATAGTTGTAGTAAGCCTCATGGACTGGCATAATATATTATCCCTGGGACTGACAGTTTTCTCCTGTTTCTCCGATATCAGTTCTCGACTTTGGCAGTCTTGTATGACTCGGGTTATTCTCGGGTGTTTCATTTAGCAGTTGAACATTTGTACGTTCAGTAAGAACTAATATGTTGGCGTTCATGCCATGGCGCACTCTGTCTTGCTATTTGTTTGACTGCCTGTCTGTCTCTGTCTACCTACCTTATCCCCTACCTATCCCCTACCTACATAAGTAAGGTGGGCATAAACTGCAATACTTGATAGTGATGCAATAGGATAGTGATGAGCAATTGAGCATTGTTTATCTACGATGTGAAAAAAAGGGGTATGGGTACCTCTACCCCTTCCCAAAATTACGCATTTGTTAGACTTTATTAGTTATGTACCATAAGTCTGTCAAAGTCAATCACTATATGCTTCTATTCAGTGCTTTTTTCTAGGAAAAAAGGTTCCGGAACGGAACAATAGGTTCCGGAACGCAACAATTATGGGCGGGCTAAAATCACGAGAAAAACGGGATTGGGGGTTGGTAGGGGTCTCAATAAACACTGAAAACAGTTCAAAAATACTTAAATTAAATTAAAATAACTAAATTATTATTTTTATTATTAAAATTTAAAAAATAATTTTTAGTAGCTGAAAAAGGTGCCGGAACGGCGTTCCGGCACGTTCCGGCTGAAAAAAGCACTGCTTCTATTTATGATAGCAGTTGATCCCAAGTTCACATATTAAGCAGCAGTCCGTTAAACTAGCCTCTAGAAGCAGCCTCGATTATGGAAGTATTAGAAATCTCATTTTGCTTAACCTCGTCGGCATCTGAGGGCGGGTGACCAGCCCTCGCTGCCTTAATTTCCCACTGATACAGTACTCATTATAGCCGATTTGTTTTGGAGGGGGGCAAGTGGAGCAGAAATGTCTGCCCTTGCGAGACGAAACCTGAGACGTCCTTTCCGCAACGAGATCGAGACGAAATGCTATAGGTAGGCTACGTCTCGAGATTAAGAATAGGGCCTACATCAACATTTGCATAATCATATGCTCTATACATATAATTATCATATGCGTAATTCTATGCGTATATATATATATATATATATATATATATATATATCATTGCCGAATCCTGTGGGACAAGCGAGGCAACGGATGTTTGTATGCCAAATCTAATTAAGTTCTGTGCATCATTCTGGTCCAGTAGGCCTATGTTTGCTAAATCCGTGCTTAAGAGCCTAGGCAGACACGCGAGGTGGGTAAAGAGTTGTGGAGAAGGGAAGAGATGATTAGGAGATGACTCTGGGGGATTGGGAAGTATGAATTGGTATATATAGGCTGCGTACGTGCATGTAACTGAAATTCAGAACTAGTGGCGCATCCACATACATATAGGCGTAATTTTCGGGGGATACGAAGGGTACACGTACCCCCGCCTGTACGTAGGACTGGATGGTACCGTACCCTCACTTTTCCTACCCAGAACGAACAATGCCCATTATTATTTTCTCGGAGGAATGCCTGAATTCATTTGAGCCCTCAAAACAGCGCCGTTATAATTAGTTAACAGTCGCGAAGGGGAAACGTGCAATTTGATAACCCGGGCGCCCGCGGCGCTGTCAGCACAAATCTGGAGACCAGCAGAAGAGGTGTCTGCCGCCCGGGCTAATGGCGTTCTTCCATGCAGCAATTATTGTATCTACATAATTGTGATCATTTATATAGCGCTTTCTACAACCTCGTATACTCAACCATGGGCGTCCGCAGGAATTTGTCTAGGGGCAAAAATTTTCTAGGCTGCCAAATTTTTCGGGGGGGGGGCCAAAATGACGTTTTTGCACGGAATAGCTATTCATGAACACAGAAAACGAGATAATTTCAAATGCAAATGCCCCCTTGCCCCGCTCCGGACGCCCATGTTCTCAACTATATTATAGTGTATTGAGTAAATAATGTATACCATACAATAATTATTGCTGTGTACCAAATTCTATGGGGACAATTGCTCTCCTGCAAAATACAGAGGTTCTTGTGCCATCTGTTTTGTACCGCTCCTTGCACCCATGTTTTGAAACTGTGATATAACTATAGAATGGCGTTTACATACTTACTGAATCTCTATTGTTGTCTAGCGTTGCCAAGAAGTCGAAAATCTGTAACAGTTTACAACATCAAGACTATATAGACGAACATGATGACTTGCAGACAATATGGCGTCGTTATCAAGTGTGGGCGTGTACTGATTATCAACCGATGGCGCCCGAAAGAATCTGCGCGCTTTGACTTAATCTAAATTCTCAGATATTGGGGTTAAATGTCCAACCTGCACACTTGCTGCTTGCCTGCCTCTCTCTAGAGCTGAATGGGTTGCTTTCGGTAACGAAACAAGTGCAGCAAGTAGCACATCCTTGTTGTTTATTGGACCCGACTCTGTGATGAGAACGCCCTGTGGGGCTTTTGAAACGCGCTCTATGATTGTATACCAGTTTAAACTTGCAATAGATGGCTCAAGCTACGACTAATAATAATAATAATATTTATTCTTTAATTAAGCGCCTGCAAACGCACTGCGCTGTACATGTTATGCGATAAACCTTAACTACTAACAGAACAGACAGCCTGCAATACACGGCGCAAATTGCAGCCTACAAAGCATGTCCGCCTATGGGACTCGATCTCTGTACCTCTCACACTCTACGCCAGATGTTATCCAATGCGCTATCGGGCCCCCCAGGCAACCTCATCCATTTTGTTGAGGAAGTCGAGCCTTGGAGAAGTTTTAATTCTATGGATAAATGGAGTTTTCGGAGCTTTCGCATGCATCCTATAGGCTTCCCAACCTGGGTGCCAAGACACTCAAAGGTGCAGTTAATCCGCTCTAGGGGCGCCGAAGATGTATTACAGAATGGGTCAATATGTGAAAAACCACAGAATGTCACTTCTGATAGAGGCCATTACTACGTTTAACACTTTAACGATAAGCGACTGGGAAACCAATGCAGCCTTCGGTAAAGTGTTAGGCCCTAAACATAAAGTAGTGTAGAAATAATTGCAACTCTGCGGTTGAATGCAAGGAAAGTTGCTCGTCATTAAGATAAAGAACTACAACTGGAAGAAAATAAATGAAATTAAGGCCAGGTGCCACTGAATGAAATCGCTCTTAGTAAGGGTGCCTTGCTCTGAAATAGGTTGGAAATCACTGCTATAGCCTGTATCATGTGTGAACAGTAGGTTATTTGAAAGACTATGCTGGTAATAGGCCCTAACTAACGCCAGATAAATGTTCATTAACGATGTACTAAACCGATGATGGCTTTAATCTCAGAACATAGTGCAATAACGGTTATTACGGTTGAAAAACCACAGAATTTCACTGCTGACATAGGCCTATTACTACATTTAACACTTCAAAGTAACTGGGAAACCAATGCAGCCGTCGCTAAGGTGTTTTAACTGACCAGGGCAGTTCTTATTGTAGTTATCTATGTTTAGCGATGAAAGGGAATAAGGGAATACCGTAGAGACCCAATAAATACCGCACCGACGCTGCTTTTCAACATAAGCTTCACATCTTAGGACAGAGAGATGCAGGGTGAGAATCTTCGTGGGGGTTGGGGGGTTCAACCCCCCCAGTCTTTCTTAGGACCCCATAGTAAATTCTTCATTGCACACCCAAACTCCACAGGAATCAAGGTCTAACCCCCCAGTCTTTTTTCTGCAATTCTCATACTGGTGAGATGTACCTACGTTATCCTGTATGGAAACACTAATACGCAGGATGTATCTTCCATTTTGTTACCATGATGGAGAGCAAATATGGACGTATACATGCCCACAATAAAAAATAACATATTTGTAAATTTGTTATTTTTGTGAAATTTATTTTTTGCACCTTTCGACGACGTATAGGCCTACTTTTCCAACATCGACGCGTGGCCTGCTGTTGCACAAAACCGTAGAAACATATACTCACTGTATTTGAAAACTGCGCCAATCAATACTTAGGCCTACCTACAACTTAAAAAGTCTGTATACACGACCCAAAATAGACTCATAACACATAGGCTTCGGCTGTGCTCTTTGACGCATCGGAAACCCGTACGGTGTATATACTATACATACATACGCCTCACTGACGAAGAATATATCGAATGAAACAACAGCGGCCTAAGACAGACCCACGACCCTCCATATTAGAATCCGCACCCGATAAACACAGCATAAATCGCACCCGAAAAGCAACTTGATTTTATGCATACGTACACGTGGGCGATAATCGAGGACGTGTAAACCGGAAAGTCGAATCGAACGGACACCTACATAGGCCTGCGAGGCCCACGTACACGCGCGGCAGGCTGCAACATCAGCATCGCCATCAATCGTGCAGATACCGAGATGCACCAGCTGCAGCAGCAGCAGCAACGCAGATGCGCTGTAGACCTGTGCACACACAGTGCTACATACGTCGTTTATGGCTCAGCGCGCATACGTTTAGTTACAGGTTTCGAAATCTTCTCGGCTACTGCGGAGGCTGCTGCCGCTGCGTCAAGATAGTGTCTGGTGGCAGCAGACAAGCGTGTGTGGCCAGACCCAATCTGATCGATTGGCTTCTATTGCGCCGCTGTCGCGATGCACAGGACATTAGTCAATGGTCGCTAGGGAATGAAACCACGTGAGTTTAGTAGCAACGATGGGTGAACGATCTGCAACCCATGGGTTGGGGTTTCAAATCCTCGCCATAGCAGAAAGATGTTACAGGGTTTCTGTTCCTTTGTGCCTCCCTAGGTGAGGGGCACCGGTCGTTATATGCCGAGGCTAAGAAAACGAGTTGCATACAATCGTATCTGTGACAGCCTCTCAAGGCTATCCTAAGGAGCTGCTTCTCATAACAGCCGGACATAGCATAAATATTATTATTAAGGAGCCTTTATATAGCGCCTCTTCAAGGTGATCTACTCAGGAGCGCTCCTAGTCCAACCACAGCTAAAGAGAGTAGTTTTCAAGTTTGTAAGAAACAAGGTAGAGTGAGTCATAGGGACCAGGCGGAGTGCAACAGGAAGGCCATTCCAGGTTGCGGGACCAGCGACCGAAAAAAACGGCGCTGCATAATGACTGTCCGCGTGCGGGGGACCAAGAGCTCGGCCTGGTCAGCCGAGCGAAGAGCAGATCGCCGTAAGACCCCCGAGGTAGGGCGACACAATTATAACATATTCGTTTATTCGCCTTACGTAACCGGTTGAGGACCACGCCTGCTATAATTATAGGCCTTTAAGTTCTACCAGAAAATAGGAATTTGTAAGAGAAAGGGGAACTTAAATAGCATTTCGCTCTTTCACTGCCACACAAACAACATTGCCCTGTCAGACAACAAAATTACCTTACTGAGCCGCAGTGTTTTAGTTGTCCAAAAACAACTGGGGGGGTCAAAAATTTGCAGATTACCAAATCACATAATCACATAGACCAAACACCAGTTTTTTGTAGTAAAGTAACCCCCAACATATTTTCAGTTACTTAGCTGAGGGGGTTAGAAAGAGAACTAGGGGGTTAAACCCCCAACCCCCCTACAACTAAAACACTGCTGAGCCGTTTCGGCCGCGCTAGGCCTAATGTTTACAAGTAGGGCCTGCTGATGCTAACATGTATGTATGTATACTGTATAGCATAATATGCATTATGCATATTTCCATTTGTATTGAAAAGTTAGGATATATATGTGCAGCCCATGAACGATAATGTGTGCCTACATAAACATTTATATATCTATGTATTTATATGTACTGTCATGTACACACATGTATATAAGTATATAATATTATATATATATATATAGATAGATATATATTAATTAATATTCTGAAGTATGTCGACCCACCCGTTGGCGAAGATGTATTGGACGCTGGAGATATTTTCCTGCGTCGTTGACAATGTTGACTCGGATCTTCAGTTGCCTTTGCCAGCCGCGCATGCGTACTGACCACTGGGTCTTCCTTTTGGTCACGTCCCCCAAGGCAACCCCATCGCTCCACCAGCCAGCCAGCCGGCTAGCACGGGCAGACTCCCTGGGGCCTCGAGAGCTGCACTTTCCTGGCGATGATGCGAGAGGGAGGAGGCAGAGAGGGGGTGGTCCAGAGTCTGTTCGATATCATTTCGCCTGCAGACGCACGGACACTTAGGTCTAATTGACTGTTAGTGATTGTGCACGCGATACAGTAATCAATGGTAGTATGGCCTACGATAGGCAGGGAGGTCTAAATACTAGAAATTGGAGAGATAACTGCCTTATCCGACCTTTTCAGTTGGGGGTCTCGAGGGCCACTGATGCATTGAAAAACATTGCACAGTAACGTTTGTACAACGATTACAAAGCCACAGCCACAATAATAATGATGTATGTATGAATGTATCAATACCTTTTATATAGCTCCTTTTGGGTTCCCTTCAAAAGTTATTTGTGTATCGTTACCTAACCAAGTGCATTTTAGATAATTTCAAAACATTTTCTGCACAGACCCGAATGATTGAGTACATAAGTGCAGTGGAAGACTCCCAGAAAGATTTTCCAACACAAGAAAAGGCGCTTAATAAATATATAGTGAAAACAGTAATTGATAAAAGTATTGACTGTCTGTGACATTATGCATCATTTCCAAGAACTCTTTTACCCGAGAATTTAGAACTTATATATGGGCTTCATGTCTGCCAAAACACCATGTCTGTGTCATTATATCACAAGAGTTGTTCACACAGAAACTCTTCAAATTATCAATATGGTTTTATGAACACCTTATACAAAATTTGCTTCTTTGCACTAATAAAACCCTACTTAAAGGCAAGACATCTGTAAACCGTAGTCTACCACATTCAGATGCATATTGAATTATTTGAATGACTAGCCCGTGTCTTATAGTTGGGCATCCGCAGCAGTGAACCCGAATGGAAACGTCGACTAGGCTACAGTAGGCCCTAGGCCCCTTTATTCAGCTGTTGATAGGTCCGAACTCACTCTTCTGGCGCTATATGATGTCTCCTCAACCTTTGACATGGTTGACCACACCATTCTTCTTCAGCGCCTTGAGACCTCTTGCGGTCTGAAGGGCCCCCCTCTCCAGTGGTTCCGGTCATACCTGTCTGATCGCACTCAGATGGTTATCTCTGGTGAATCTAGAACTCTGTGGGTCCCTATCAAACTGGGTGTTCCGCAGGGCTCTGTTCTAGGCCCTCTCCTCTTTATTTTGTACACGGCCGGTATCCCATCTCTGCTCCCCATCCATGGGGCTTCAGGCCATCTCTTTGCTGACGATGTCCAGGCTTATGTCCATGGGCCTCCTTCCTCTCAGCTTCTTCTTGCTCAGCGCATCGAAGCTCTTTCTCATGATCTTCATACCTGGATGTCTTGCAATCGCCTCTCCCTTAATTCGTCCAAAACCCAATATATCTGGTTTGGCACTCCTCAGCAACTTCTAAAACTCGACTTTGCTGTGCTGTCTCAAAGGTTTCCGCTTTTAACTTTCTCGTCTAGCGTTCGTGATCTAGGAGTGACCCTTGACAATTGTCTGACCTTTACTGAACACATTTCCAAACTCACTCGCACTTCCTATTTTCACCTAAGGCGCCTCAGAGCTATCCGTCGCTCTCTCTCATCTCCAATTTTCACTTCAATTGTCCATGCATTTGTCTGCTCTAGACTTGACTATTGCAATTCCCTCCTCATTGGTCTTCCTAAAGTCCGTCTTGCTCCTCTTCAGTCCGTTCTCAATGCTGCTGCTAGATTAATTGCCCGTCTTCCTCGATTCTCTCATATCACCACCTTTATGACAGAAGCACTCCACTGGCTCCCGCTTTCTGCCCGCATCCAATTTAAGGTCCTCATCCTTGTGTGTAAGGCTCAACTTGGTTTCGCTCCAAAATATTTATGTGACTTAATTCATCGCCCTCACTCTGCTGCTTCTCTTCGTCCTCTTCGTTCATCTGACCGCTTGGACCTCCTCGTTCCCCGTGTCAGGACTTCTCTGGCTCAATCTAGGTCTTTTGCCTCCATTGGCCCTGCTCTTTGGAATGAGCTTCCTCCGTACGTTCGTTCTTCTATTCTCTCAGGTAACGTCTCTTCCTCTTTTAAGTTTCTTAAAACTTGCTTTTTCTCTCGGGGTCTCTCGCACTGGGAGCGCTTCTGAATGGCCCTCCCGCTAGAAGCGCTTTATAAATATCCAAATACAATACAATACAATACAATAAAGATCGTTAGCCTGACCCTGCATCGAAATAATTGTTGAGTCGTCTTGCCATAAATCTGCAAGCCAATATACATGCACATTCGGCATAATCTGTATTATAGTCTACATAATATTTATTTTAAGCTTAAACTTAAAATCTATAGGCCTATGTGATATATATATATATATATATATTATATATATATTTATATATCTTCTTTGCCGAGAAAGTACGGCATATGTAAACTTAGTTATGTAGGACTTATGATAGGCCGATAGGGTTAAATGCCGATGGGTGGACATATGTTTGTAGGCCTAGATTGTAGGCCTACATAATTATATACGTCATAATAGGTGGGCAGGACTAGGTGATTAGGCATAAATCGTAGGCCTAGACGCAATGGCGTAACTTGAAATTCTGGCTCTCCCGGCTCCCGCAAAACTATTCTGATGGGCCATTAGGGGCCTCTTCGTATTTTATCAGGCTCTGACAGCCTCTGAGTGGGCCCCTGTGCTTCAGATTCGGTCTGCAGTTGCAGGCCTACAATAACGCTACTGCTACTAACACTATATATAGGTGGTTGGTCTAGGTGAGCAGGCCTTTGTAAAAAGGATTCAATGATGAGACCTAGTTGTGCAGACCTAATTAGCGTACCTGTACGACCATCAATTAGTATAGACTTCCTTTAATATAGGTCAGCGTAATCGCCGACCTACATTCATGCAATATGTGACAAAGGTGTATCAACGTTGTTTAGTCTCAGTTATATCGATCTACACACGCCAGTCACATCGATCTATCTTCTCGTTCGATCAATTGCCGACCATGCATTATAAACAACACGAAGGCTAGACATTGTCACATTGCCAACCGACGATTGCAATGTCTTGCAGCCTATTGCACGCACATTTGGATGTACATTAGGAGAGAACGAGGAATGGATGGATGGATGGATGGATGGATTGACGGACGAGTGGATGAGTAAATGGGTAGGTGGATGGATGTATGGATGGATAGACGTGCGGACGGGCGGATGGATGGATGCATGGATGGATGTATGGACGGACGGGTGGAGGATGCGTGGTTGGTAGGCGGATGGATGGGTGGATGGGTTAGTGGATGGATGGATGGAAAGACCGACATACACACGGACAGAAAGGAATGCCATTAGCAAGAATGTGCATCTATGTCTGTTTGTCTCTCTCTCTCTCTGTCTGTCTGTCTGTCTGTCTGTCTGTCTGTCTGTCTGTCTGTCTGTCTGTCTGTCTGTCTGTCTGTCTGTCTGTCTGTCCAGTATGATAGATACAAATTATACATACGCAGTTCGCAGGCATTTTATAAATAACCGCATTATGTGCACATTTTCATACTTTCATGACTCTAAAGCTTCCTTGATATTGCTTTTCTATTGATGAATGCTGCATAAATGCTTTCTTCCGTTACAATTTATTACATTGCATTGCATTAAGCCTTCATTAGGCCTACCGGTGGCAGTTTTGGAGGCGATAAACTCGTTGGACTGACGTACTTTCTCCAATTGTTTTTTCCATAATGTGGGGCGTGGTGGCTCAGTGGTAAGTTCGGCGCCTTGTGACCGGAGGGTTGCAGGTTCGAATCCCACTCTAGCCGCTGCGTACGGACCTTGGGCAAGTCCTTCACTCGCAATTGCTCGTGGCGCTTCGGCGTGAAAATGCCGGCACAGTATCAAATGCTGTAGTCGGGAGCGCCTCTGAGTAGTAGGCCTAGTTGACTTCGAGAGGCGCTACAGAAATATATGGAATAAATAAATAAATAAATAAATAATGTGCAAGACTCACTTCTCTTCTCTGACTTACAATCCAGTTTCCGCGTACACCTGCCTTACATAGATTCACATTACGTTATTATATAATATTCCTAAGAAAATACGCACTTCTCCACTACAGACAGCTCTAAAAACTTGTTCATCCCGTGTACCTTATGTCGCCGAGATTTCCAACAATAGCCATGTTTTAACGTCTTTTATCAGAGGCTCCTTAAAGGTTATGTAAGACGTTATCAGAGGCTCCTTAAAGGTTATGTAAGATTTTATCAGAGGCTCCTTAAAGGTTATGTAAGATTTTATCAGAGGCTCCTTAAAGGTTATGTAAGATTTTATCAGAGGCTCCTTGAAGGTTATGTAAGATTTTATCAAAGGCTCCTTAAAGGTTATGTAAGATTTTATCAGAGGCTCCTTAAAGGTTGTGTAAGATTTTATCAGAGGCTCCTTAAAGGTTATGTAAGACGTTATCAGAGGCTCCTTAAAGGTTATGTAAGATTTTATCAGAGGCTCCTTAAAGGTTATGTAAGTGCTCTGAATGAACGAATAAGCGAATAAATGTAAGAATAGATCTCCGTATGATCAGGTGTATGACCTTCACATGCGTGCACTAAATTACACATGGAGGGAATTGTCGGGGTTTGGGGCTTTAACCCCATAGTCTTTCTTAGGACCCCACAGTTAAGTCTTCACTGCACACCCCAGGGGGTCGTTTCCAACCCCCTCAGTTGTCTTAGTATACGTGTGATTTAGCATTATTTGACTCTGAGCCTCTGACAAAGAGAAGACATTTCCATGGTGTATCATGTACGCATTTTTGAATTTTCTCAACAAAGGAATTGATTTTGATTCGAGTCTGACTTGTGAAACTGCTAGCATTGAAATCAGCTGCTTTCAAATTTCGTTGACATCAGTTTTCAAAATACGAATAAAATTTTCAACTTCCTCAATCTTTTTCTGCGATTCCCATACTGAAATTACATTACACTCGTGCGGATGCAATCAATTCGCACCGATCGGACGTATGTATACAGATGGGAGATGCACGCCATGGTACACTGCGTGCATCCAATTACTCTAGCTACGACAGATACTTCGCTGGGTGTGGGGAGCTAATGCACTTACCTGCTGCTGCTGCTGCTGCTGCTGCTGCTGCTGCTGCTGCTGCTGCTGCTGCTGCTGCTGCCTGGAAGGGCTGCAATAATTTGGCAGAAGACCGCATCATCGCATTTTGCCGTTGGCTGAAATAACGTGTATTGTTGTTGATGGCAACGACCCAAGCAATGTTGTTAAGTGGCGTCGTATTTCTCAAAGTCTATATTTCTGCTTCACAAGTAATAATAATAATCAGTGCTTTTTTCTAGAAAAAAGGTTGCGGAACTGAACAATATATAGGTTCAGAAACTGAACAAATTAAGGTAATTAAATTAATTTTTCATTATTAAAATAAATAAATTATTTTTAGTAGCTGAAAAAAAGGCGGCGAAGCATTCCGGCTGAAAAAGCACTGAATATAATTATACATTATAATAAGTAAGTAAGTAAGTATATTCTTATAATGTATAATGGCTTTCATGGCCGCTGACATCCGCGTTATCCTACCTTGCAAATTCGCTCACTAGCACATGCACCTGGCAGTTGATACGTGCGTTGCGAGGGTAGGCCCCTATATTGTATCGTCCTATAATTCCGGTACTATACACCGATTTTATTATTATACTTATTTTAGAAGAAATTTTCAGATATCATTTTCGATTTCTGTCTGTAAGTTAGTAAGGAGCCGCATATGGGACATGATGGGCCAGTGTTCACTGTTGACCTCTTGTAAGATGGGGAAGGGAGTGAAAACCTCGATTTTAAGAGTTGCTAAGGTGGGAGGCCGAAACCGGTTTGATCTGACTCATACAGGATAGAAGGAAGAAAGAAGCCCCCTCCCCCAATCAATGTGAAAAGACGCGACTTTTTGCTACTTACGCCCTTCCTCGCACTCAAGCAATTATCAGTCGTACAGAGAGGAATTGCAGTCGATAGGCCTACAGCCGTTGCCAGGAAATCTGAACTGGATTATTCTGTTAGACAAGACAGTATAGACAGAAATCGATTCAGTTCACTTCTGGATTTATTGGAGAATGAAACTTGGACGAAGGATATGAGTCTATTGCCTTCTAGCTTTATTGATATGATGAAAGAATGCCTTTAAGATGCCCTGCAATTGAAACTGGTGGGTAGAGCGATAACAAAGTGGCTATGATTGTATTTTTAGTATATGAATTCTACAAGGTTGGCATACCAGAGATTTATTAGGCTATAGTAAGATTAGAGTTTCTTAATTCGCATTCGGCTATCCCTCTGTCTGTCTGTCTGTCTGTCTATCTGTCTGTCTGTCTGTCTGTCTGTCTGTCTGTCTGTCTGTCTGTCTGTCTGTCTGTCTGTCTGTCTGTCTGTCTGTCTGTCTGTCTCTCTGTCTATCTTGCAGTTTAATATAAGCACGTGACATCAAAACGTTCTCTGCCTTTGGATTAACGAAGAAGAAATCTATATTTCAACAACCAAATGTACACCTGTGGCAGTTTTCAGGCCAAATTTAAAGGGTCATGTTTCAAGCATCCATGAGGCTCCAAGTAGGCCTAGTCAGGCTTTAACCTTTCCCTAAAGCTATAATATATAGGGCCGGCCTTAGGGTAGGTTCCATCGATATATAAATTTGGCAGATTCAGCGTAAAAGCAACGGCACTGATCAGTTATAAAGTCATGGAATACCTGTTAGTTGTTTTACAAATCCAACTGTATTTGTATTTGCTGTTCATAACTGTTTGCCTTTGTCTTGTTCGAAAATGAAGCAACAGAAACTAAGCGGAACTAGGTCTAGGAAATTGCTAGAGAAACGATCGAGCAACAGCTGCAACAAGTTTCATGGCGTTTATGGCAGCATTGTTGAGAGGAACTGATTCCTTAGCAGTTTCAGGTGAACAAGAATTATTCTAGCATGCCACAGCAGTTTCATCAGCCAGTAAATAGAGATGGAGGTAGTGATGAATCTGATGGAGTTGCGCACATAGCCTGTGTGACATAGGTACTACAATTTCCTGCAAACGTAAGGGTAAGCTATGAAGGTATACGTACTATAATATACGTACTACTATACAGACGTTAGCACGGCTTTAATTCTACGGAGAATGAAGTGGTTGTCTAGGTTGACGATAGAGACAAGACCCCACGGTCCCCACCTTTAACAGCGGGGGTGGGGGGATGACACAGTATACGCGCGGTTGTTCCCTCTAAATCTTGAAGAATCACCAGATCAGTTCAAAAGTGTCCCGTGTTCACCCTCACCTGTCAAACAAGATCGCCGCCAGTGACTGTAACTCACTTCTCATGGGTAGCCTACCTATAACGGAAATCTGCAAATGGTTCAAAAACTGTCTTGCCAGATCTACAACAAGTAACCAAGTGCTGAAATACCCATTATACCCCCTGATGAAACTGCTGTTGCATACTAGGCCTAGATTGTCTTGTTCATCTGAAACTGCGGTTCCTCTAAAAAATCTATTCTGTGGTTGTAAGTATACAGACTGCACTGATGTTTGAGACTGATGTAATGTCCATCCCTGGGCATTAGATGGGACCCACATGAGCTCTATACGGGTCCCAGACACCCATATGGATGTATGGGTCTTATATGGGCTCCATATGGGCGTGAGAGGTGTACTGGCAAAAGATCAAACTATCAAACGTCTGTTAACAGGGGCGGCGCTACACCAGGGCGAGCCAGGGCAAATGCCCTGGTAAAAAGCCTTTGCCCTTGTCGTTGCCCTGCCAGAATTTTTGCTCTGCCCAGAATTTGTTCGGGCATAAATCGCCCTCTGCACTGGTTACTTGTACGACTGTCCTGGCTATGCCCTGGTTACAGAAAATGTCTGGCGCCGCCACTGCTGTTAGACCCAATTCACCCAACTATCTGTTAAGCTCTTTAAATGAGCTTTTTAACATGCTATATTTCAACACATGTTTGGGAACATTTTTATTTTGTTGTTTTGCTTCATTAATTGGGACGGGAATAGAGACCGTGACAGCAGAGGCGTAGCTAGGGGGGGAGCAGGGGGAGCGGCCGCTCCCCCTGAGACCATTTTCCAAGATGTGGGTCCTTTTCACAGTTTATTTATTCCAATCGTTCAAATTTTTTTAATTCCAATCGTTCAAACGACATAATTTATTTTCTGGAACCCTAGAAAGACTGCGATGCCAGATGGGCATTCAGAAAATCAGCAGTACATATACTCTTGCAGAATTTACCAGAACCTGTATATATGACTGATGCTTCATATGATACTTGATACACACTGCCACAGACATATGTACGTGTTGTCTATCTAGGTCGCCGAGGTCGGGGTATTTGACCCTAATCCACGCACAGTAGAATGAAATCCCATGAGTCAGATTCTCCCTTTTAGACGTACATCACTGCATACACTTTACGGTATACGCATATCTCTCAGCTCCAGTGCTAAGCAATGTCTGTAATATTATCTGCCTTATTGTTCATCTGTTTCTCGCTCTCTCACTAGCTCGCTCTCTGTCTATGTCTCTCTCGTTTTTCTCACTCGTTCTGTCTCTGTCGCAATCTGTCTCTTTGTCAATGTCTCTCTAAAAGCCCTGTACCCTATACACTCAACACTGTCTACAACGACTGCAGTCTTCGTGCTCCTCAGCCTCACGTGAAAGTACAATACGTCTTTCTTGTTCAGAATACAGTCATTCGCTTACTTAACAACGACTTCTAATTAAATTTTTAATCGACGGCTAAAGCTCTCTTGAACCCGAGAAACTAAGACTCAACTGAAGGTAAGGAACTTTTAATTTAGAATAGCAGTTCTGAACTTCTTGTTGCTTTGCTTTTGTAATTAGTATATATAATACAAGTAATTAATCTGCTTCACTTTCGTGAAACATTACTAATGCCTTAAACCTTAAACGTTAGGCCTACGCTGTGAATCTGAAATTGCCTCGAGACAAAGATTCCACGGAGAGAAGTGATGCCACTGGTTTGAAGCCAAACATGGAGAAATTTAAGTTCATATATTTATTATAATTTGAGAACAATTGTTACTGACAATTGACAGTGCATCTCGTGCACTTCAATCAGTCTATATATAGACCTATCTATATACAGCTACCAGACTTCTCTATGTGGCATTTGACTTAACATCATACATGCGTGATTCATATGAATCTATCATTACTACAGCTACAGCAATCAGTCAGCTCTTTGTAAGATTACGCCGAAGTTAGAAAGAGTCGCACAAATAAATTCTCTGGTGAACTGAACAGTGACGATCGAACCAGAAATAGCTTTCAATAGTCATGTATTTTTCGCTATTGTAGACAGCAATGGCTCAGCTTAAGAGTCGTTTTGAAGGGCAGTGTTTAGTTTCTGCAGCGTTTAGTTTTCTTTATCCCAAATCCCTTCTGCACTTATCCGATGTTCATTTGGAATTAGCAGCAACAAAACTGCAACAAACATATTAATCGGACATCGGCCCCGATTTTTTGTCAGAGGCGCGGTCCTTCAGACGTGAGTTCAGCAAGGAACTCGAAACAACAAAAACTGTGCTGGACATACTGAAACTCATATTGGGCTCTCACTCCACGCCATCTATCCCGGAATTGGCTACTGCCTGTGTGCTTTTGACACTCTCCCAGTCACCGTTGCCAGTGCTCCTTCTCCAAGTTGAAACTTATAAAGACGTATCTTAGATCCACTACCTCACAGGACAGGCTTGATGGTCTTGCTCTTCTTGCGATCGAAAATCGAATGTGCAAAACAATTGAATATTGATAACTTGATAGACAAATTTGCTCATAGTAAAGCTAGAATAGCCAAATTCGTGAAGTAATTCTCTGAAGAACTACAGAGATGGAGCGCTCAGCACTGGCGACGGTGACTGGGTGAGTGACAAACAGCACAAAGACATGCAGCCAATTCCGTGATAGATGACATGATGTGAGAACTGCATACATTATATTAATTAGGCCTACTGCAAGTGTACGTAGGCAATACATTTTTGTTGTATTCGTTTTTGTCTTGAACTATTAATGTGACTTGAAATATGGGTCATTAATGAGAACGTTTAATACTCTTTTTTAGTCTAACTGCAGTTTAAAATATAGCTATATCATTATTTTTACGTTTTAATGCGTAAGGGCCCCCAGGCTTAGAATGTCCAAGGGCCCCCGGCAAGGTTGTTACGCCACTGACTAGATTGTGTCACAAATCTTGACTTGAGTAGGCCCTACTGTTCCTCACTTTACTATGGCCTAGTTTCTAGTCGTTTGGCGTGCCTCAATAGAGAGCAATTCTCTGCTCTTATTGGTCGAATACCAAAATTTGGTCAGGTCTCTGGTTATATGCTATAGGTACTGCACTGGCTACAGCCAGCGTGTAGTATAAGGGCTGTTTCCCTGGTCTGGAGGTGCTTGTTGGGATGCGCTCCAGCTTATCTGCGGGTCCTTTGCCGCCCCATGCTGGGAATTCATGGTAGTCGCCACCTCCAATCTTCGGGCAAAGGAGTACTCATTGTGCCTTTTGCCCGCTCAGCCACCATGAAGAACCGTGTTTTTCAGTGGTGGGCCCGACGGCATGGAACGGGCTTCCCGGATCTATGCCTGTTCCCGAGAACTCCCTCTTATATATATTCTATACTCGATTGAAAAACTGTATTGTTTGGCCGTGCAGGAGTTGGGAGCACCTCTGAGTAGCCCCCCTGAGGAGGTGCTATATAAATACTCGAATGAATGAATGAATGAATAGCACAACTAATAGATTTGAGCATTTTACAAATGTGGCTTCCAAATTTAGTTGTGTTAATTAGATTAAAAGCATTTTTGCAACGTGAATGTCGATAATTATTAATTTTGGTAGTTGGGGCCTTTTCATGTGCTCGCTCCCCCTGGTGTTGAAACCTGGCTACGCCACTGCGTGACAGCCCTAGTTAATGGGTTGGGGTAGGCATGATGGGGTGGTGATGTCGATAGATGATCTAATGGGTATCGGGTGAGATTGGAACAGGCCCACTGGGATGGAGTGGGGATGAAAACTACTTTTGTTCCCGCGTCATTCAGAAATTTCAGGAGCATGCACTTTTGGGCGTTTGAAACAACGGCGGCCCATAACGAACACAATTTGAATGTTTTCTAAGTGCGAAAGATTTCAGAAACAGGTCTGCCATCTTACGAATGTAAACAAATTTTTTTATTTTCGTAAAGCGCATTAAATTTTAAGCGAATGTATACTTTTTTTATATAGCGACGATATGGCCTCGACCCTGCTAATTTTTCAATAAATTTATCGGCTGAAATTCTTCACAACTGCTGCCCATTTGAATGGTAGGCACACCCTTAAAGCCTTTCCATCAATCATGGCGCCAACAATTATGCGCTGAGAACAGGTTCGATCGAGGTTCTTAGCTAGCCTATTATAATGGACAGTGGTCACCATGGCTGAGCTTGATGCTACCGCGTTATTGTCTGATGCTGAAGGTTAAATTAATAATAATAATAATAATAATAATAATAATAATAATAATAATAATAATAATAATAATAATAATCAGTAATTCTTCGGAATTGCTTCTAGGCGCCTGAGGGATTATCCTACCTCGGGCAAAAAAAAATATAATAATAATAATATTTATTCTTTAATTAAGCGCCTGCAAACGCTCTGTGCTGTACATGTACATGTTATGCGATAAACCTTAACTACTAACAGAACAGACAGCCTGCAATACACGGCGCAAATTGCAGCCTACAAAGCATGTCCGCCTATGGGACTCGATCTCTGTACCTCTCGCACTCTACGCCAGATGTTATAAATAAATGGCGCTGAGCAAGTAGAGATATGTGCCTCGGTCTCCCCATGCTACATTGTCATTAGGTTATTGCATATTCACCAATATCAATGCCTATATAGCCAGTGCTCGAAATGGACCGGAACGCACCGGAACGCCGTTCCGGTTCGTCAAATGAATTAGCGTTCCGTTCCGGTTCGTCAAATGAATTATTGTGGAAAATACTATGAAATTAACGTGAATGCTCCCATATCTTTGACTAGCGTTCCGTTTCGTAAAATTTTCCATTTCGAGCACTGTATATAGCCTCACGGTTCCATTTTTTAATTTGATCACTACGTATTTCCCAAAAAATGTTTGCAACCTTAGTATTTCGACTTCCTGTTGGATGGCCACAAGACACTACCCGTTCATGAATATTCATTAGGTATCGCGATGCGCTATCAATAAGATGCTGCAATCGTGAATACTCACATACTGCATTCAATAGCTAGCGATGAGACGTGTTCTTACCTTTGCCAATGTTATTAAACTTTAAACCCAAGGAAGAAAATAAAGTCGTGTAGAAACCTGCAAATCCGGAAAAAAGAGTTGTCCAGGCGTTACTTCAGGTGGCGGTCTGATTGTCTTCTTGATTGTAGTGGAACTCGTTAGGGATAGAGAAGTGTTGATTGTAACAGTAATCAGATCTGGGATCTTCGAGTAATTAATTAATTAATTAATTTATTTATTCATTTTGATAATTTATATAGCCCCTCTTCAAGAAACCTACTCAGAGGTGCTCCCAGTGCAGCCACGGTTAAAAAGAGCAGACTTAAGGAGACAGTCGAAAACAGGTGAATTTCCTCGTGGAAATAGGCGCAAAGAAGGTGGGAGCCCATTCCACGTAGAGGGGCCAGCCACTGAGAAGGCACGACGCTGTTTAACTGAGGAGTGGGACCGAGGGACCGACAGCTCACCTCCAGTTGCAGAACTCGACGGGACATTAGACCAGAAAGCGGACAGCAGAGATCAGATAGGTAAGTAATGTAATGTAAGGTTCACATAAAATATTTGTAACGTGATGGCTCATTGGTTGAGCGCCATTCCTGTACTGGGAGTGGATAAGTTTAAGCCTCCTAATAAAATCAACTTGTAGGTGTGGTTAACCCGCTATTACTTAGCGCCTTTCAATGAAGGTGCGGCCCAAAACCCGAATTCCCGAAACGAATTACTGCTGGATCCGCGAAATCGATTAGTGATGAAAATGTAACTGAAAGTAGAAGTCGGATGAATGCAAGGCCACGCTAGATCTATGTCACGTATAAGAGTTCACAATTTAACTTTGAATAGTTTTAGGGAGTTCGGCCGCTTTCTATAAAACTTTTCAGGAAATCGGGCTTTTGTGTATTTTCAGCGTTTTCGGGGATTCGGGTTTCGGGAATTCGGGCTGACCTCTTGAATGATGCCCTGTCATTAGATAGCAGGGTTACATAAATATAAATTGTAGTCGTAGATCGGCGTAGTCGGGGAAAAACAACGGGATAAAGAAACACTAGCCGTTGACAGATGGGCAAAATCACTGGACGTCACCCCTCTACCAGACACCATTTTATGTGTAGTGTTTTCTTGTTGAAGGTAGTACTGCCACTGTTATGCAAGGAAGTGAGACTTATAAGCACGTTTTGAAGGTGTTTGACTATCCTATACAGTAATATAGTATGTTTGACTTTTCCACGTACAAACCCTTTCATTATATAGTAAATGTAAACAATTCGACAGCCAATTTAGCAATGAGTAAGGTGATTAAACCAGGATTCTATTTAATTTTGTATAATTTACAGAATTCAGGAGTTTAGCTCTGCCTGCTTTGAAAAGCGTAAGCAGGCAATGAGCAGAATATTGCCAGTGCTCTGACTGTAATTTCAACAAGTAGCCAAAAAATTTGTTGGGCACTATGAGCTCGACTGTATGTTTGACAGAAGCTGCCAAAACTGAAAATTCATTGACATGTGAAGATGATGTGAACTCAGCTGCTGATCTTTCACAACACGACATCAAACCTGCTAATGTAGATGCTGGGATTTGTAGCCCGAGTTTGGACATTTCAGAAATGCAAAAGAATATCAAGGGATCACAGGTTAAATTGTTTTCTTTGGAACATGTGAAATCAGAAAATGCTGATGATCAGTGTGATGCTTCTGTGGCTGTGATAAGCAAGCAAGAGACACTTGCTGAAGCAGTTCCAGAAATTGCAGCAAAGAATGAAGAAATGGAGGTTATGCAGAACACAGAAACTGGGGATATGCAGAATCCTTGTCAGCCAGATGACGAAAATATTGTAGCTGGTTCCAACTTGTCTTCTGATCACAAGCCTACAACTAGGAGGAAAAACACCGAAATGCAGTGTACTGAATGTACATTTCAGTGCACAAGTAGCGAGAAGCTGAAGATGCACGTCCAGGCTGTGCACGAACAGGGCGAGTCCTACTCCTGTTGTCTCTGCAGCTTTGAGAGTAAGTGGAATAAGGAATACTATAAGCACATGAGAACACATTTTCCCGGTCCGCCATATCAGTGTGACTTCAAAAACTGCACGGCAAAATGCGAACGGATTCAGCACCTGCTCTACCATCGCATGAACCACACAGAGGAACGACCTTTCAGCTGCTGCTTCTGTCCACTGAGGTTTAAGATCAAAAACACAATGCTCGTGCACCTGAGGAAGCACACAGGTGAGACTTGCTTGGATGGAATTGTCACCTTGGTGGAGTAACTTTCGCTATCTGTAAATTTCATCAAATAAAGTTACTGTAACAACTTGCTTACCCACTGCTTCTGACTTCTGGTTTCCCTGACCCTTACGATTTCGACCATAAATCTAGTGGATTATGAATTATGACTATGATTTCACCTAAAGTGACCATCAATTGATGCCCTTTGTATTATGGATACATTGCTAGGGAAATCATTAAATTACAGTACACTTGCTTAGTCATTTCTAGTGTAGTTTAAAAGTGGTGCAAGTACATTGTATTAAACTGTTAAGCTGCTTTTATTTTGTTGATCTAGCCCCAAATCAACTTTAACGTTAACATATTTATTAAATTAAATATTTGATTAATTGAGGACCATTAATGATCATAACCCATGTTGTGGGGCTTAACTGATTTTGGCCACAATGGCAGTGGGAAACAGGATAAAGATATACTGCTGCTTAATGACTTTTTGATTTCGGTTAAGATGAAATGTTTACTCTTGTACACTGTCTTTTGTCTTAACACTTTAATGACTGCACTGTAATAATTATATTTTTGTGACCTATACAAGAAACTGCACAGTTCATAAATATTTCATCCAATTTGTTCTAACAGTTTTAAGGTTATAAATTATCAGAAATTGGGTGTCTCAAGTTTTGTGAAAAACCATGTAAATTAGAGGCACTTGTTATTGCTTGATGTATTCAGCTGAAATTAATACCTTACCTTTGTAGCCTGACTTCCAATCTTGAAGCGTTACATACCTTAACTGCATGGTACTCTCCAAGGGATTGCGATTTTGGAATACTGTATGATTTTTCCAAGAAGCAACCATCCAGTGATGCCTTGTAGAAGTTTCCAGGTTATAGTGGGTTAGATCGATTTTAATGTGATTTCATTTGATCTGTTCAATATTTGTTCCTGTGTATATGTGATTTTGTTTAAATAGGCTACAGTCCCTTCACTTGCACAGAATGCAGTCGTAGTTTTTCAACGAAAGGAGCTCTTCAACAGCATTTCGTGACTCATAGTGACAAGCGAGGATTTCTCTGTGACCAGTGTGGATTCAGCACCAAGCATCAGTCTCATCTCATCTCGCACAGACGCATACATGCCGGTAGAAACTTTCTTTCTCGGCTACTATTGCTGTGTTTATTAAGCTGAATTCTATCTGTTACTAACTGAAGGTCATACCAGTTTAACTATACCAATGATTGCTGTGCTGCACAAGGAATTGGCAGAAATTTTTAACCATTTGTTGCAACATGTATCAGGTGGAAAACTTAGGAATTTTCCTGTGGTATTTAAAATACTTTCTGATAAGTATCATGGAGTCTCTGACCCCCACCATCAGAAGGTATTTCACCAAACTTGAGATGCCCAATTTTTCATAGTTTATATCTTTAAAACTGTTGGAAACAAATTGGATTAACTATTTTTGAACTAACAGTTTCTTTTATAGATCACAAAAATTATTACACTGCAACTTGGGTAATACAAAAGACAGTGTACCAGAATAAACATTTAATTTTTACCGAACTTCGAAATAGTCGTTGACAAGCAGTAAATCTTTTCCCTGTTTCCCATTGCTCTCTTGGCCAAAATCAGTTAAGCCCCATGATATTGTTTCACGTTACAGACAAAATTTTCCTAATTATGGTGGCATATCAAGCTTTCTGTTGTTTTCTTGCAGGTGATGTACTTCAGTGTCAGCTAGAAAACTGTTCATACAAAACAACAAAGCGCAGCCAACTTCTTGCACACATGCAGTCACACCTGCGAATCAAAACATTTTTCTGTGAACAGTGTGGGCAGGGATTCGTTGCAAAAAGTCACCTGAAAAGGCACCAGCTGACACACATTGCTAACAAACCATTTTCCTGTGACTATTGTGACTATAGCAGCAATCGGAAAGATAAGCTGCGACTCCACGTCACGAAACATCATGGCACGAGTTCGAATTTGGCTGCGGATGCTCGATCAAAGCAGAGAACATGCCACAGTTCACGCAACACAAGATACAGTGAATTGGTAGCCCCAGAAGTGGACAATGATACAACGTCCTGTGTAAAATTTGAGAAAATGGTGCAGCAGGTGGATGAACAATTGAACTATCGACGCTTAACCAAATACACAAAAGTGCCACGGATTGAACTGGGGAGTAAGTGCATTGATTTATCAAATTCCATGGAGGCTGAGAGCTCTGAGACTGCTGTGGTTGAGGACCAGCCGGCCAGCTAGTCGGTGGAAACTGTGCATGGAAACTCATCAAGACTGAAACAGCCAGGGCTGTAATTTAGAGGTTTTCAAAGGTACAGGCGTAATTACAATTACACAAATTTACAAATTAGATGTAAGCTTTGATACATGGAAAATGGCTTTGTTGAAAAAGCTGACGTTGTGAAAGGTTTCAAGACTGAACATTGTTGATATCATGGAGAAATTAAAAGTGTTTCAGTTCCAACTATTCTTAATTTATTTTGTAATCACTAAACAAGAGTTATTGTCCTTCATTGTAGATGGGTTCAGCTGAGGTGAATATCTAAGTATGATGGCCTTGAACACTTGAACCGTGATCCATTAGTACAGCTGGAAGACGACACATAATGTAGCTAATCTTACAGCAACAGAGGAATTTCCCTGTTGCTGAATTAGTTAAACTAGTTTTCCTCGATCTCATGGAGCATGGAGCATGATTTGAGATACAAAAATACATGTAATCCATTTCAGTAGCCTGATAATGTTTTGCAGTGGTTAAAGTGCTCATCCAGAGATGGTGTATATCCAGATATTTGCAAGTTTATATGATGAATCTATAACAGATACTCGCTGTTCAGATAAAGCAGTGCTTGAAACATGACTGAAGCCAGGGCTGTAGTGGTAAAATTAGAGGCGAGTACACACTTCCAGTTAGTTTTCCGAAACAAATTAGAGGTGAGTATACACTACAGTATTTTGTGAGTATACGCTACAGTATTTTATTATATATAGATATAAATATTTTGTGAGTTGAGTATACGGTCTCTAGAGGTGAGTAAACGCTGTATACCCAGGTATACCCTCAGCTACAACCCTGACTGTAGCCAAAAAGAGTTTTTGGTTTTATTATGATTAAATTCTTTATCCACTTGGGGGTCATCCATAAAGGACGTCCGCAATGAGGGGTTAGGAGGGGTCACCGAAATGCGGACAAGGGAGGAGGGAGGGTTATGACCAGTGCGGACGTCCGCATCTAAACTTTTAAATTTGATAGTTTTTTAAAGACCACATTGTTTCAACCTTCCCCAAAAGACGAAAAAGTCAGTGAAGTGATTGCCTGAAACCACTTGCACAGTAAAACCTTTACTGAGACTTTAAGGAGGCTGAAAAAAGCACTGGAAAAGTGTAAATTGACAGTGTTCAGCGAAATATCCGTGCACAGATTGCAAAAGTTGCAGCCAATTGGTGCACAACATAGGTTCCTTGTAAATTTTCATAGATTTCAAAGAACGCCTCTGCGACGCAAAACAGATTTCCGTCGTGGTTTCGGCAGCCACGAGCGAAACTAAAACCGGTTTTCGTTCCTCTTGTTTGTCAAGCAGGATAACAGACTATTTAAATATTCAAAATGGTTTCCATCGTCGCCAGTTGTGCACAATTAAAAACAATGGGTTGCCACATTCTTCTGATTTTACTTGCTACAATAGAGTCTACGATCGCTAAAGGTTTTTATTACTTTATTTTTGTTTAAATTTCTGATTTTTTTACATTCTAGTTCAGACGACTGAGTTTAGGGTGTCTGTCGACTACGACGAGAAATTCGTTGGTCGTAAAATAATCCAAGACGTCTGTATTGTAGAGAGCCGTAAACCTTTGAAAATGACCGATGTTGAATACTGGGATCTGAATTCACAGGAAATGCATGTCATTTTTTTAGATTCGAGGCTCAGGACGTAGTCGCAATTTATAGAAACTTCCGCCCCGGTTAATCTGGTAGATCGTGAGAACTGTATAATCGATCTAGTCCTCTGTCCAGAAGGATGCGGCCCGAATCCCCCAAATGAATTTCGACCGGATCCCAGAAATCGATTTTGGACTAAAATTACAAATAAAAAGATGAATAGGCAGTATATCGAGATACATCAAAACTGACCAATTATGAAAGGGCTAAATTCCCGAGAAAAACGGGATTGGAGGTAGGTCTGTGTCATGCTCCCTCCCTAGGGACCTCTGAGGTACTTTCTACGGCCTACTTAAGACCATTCTTTTTGGCCGGGCCTGGGTCGGGAGCACCACTGAGTAGATTTCTTGAATGGGCGCTATATAAGTTCATTATAGATAGATAGATGTATAAGAGTTTACAATTTAACTTTGAATAGTTTTCGAGTTCTATAAAACTGTTTTCGGGAAATTGGGCTTTTGTGTATTTTCAGCATTTTTGGGGATTCAAGTTGACCCCGTCCAGAAGGAGTGTACCCAAATCCCCGAAACCTGATTCACCTGATAGTGGTGAAACTGCAAAATTGACCAAATTCCATAAAACAGTTTTTCTACCAAGCGTTCGATTCCCAAAATCGAGTATGGACTAGTCGGCCAATATGGTGTTTTGTATATTCGAAAATATCCCTAAAAGTAACCGTCAGCTTTGTGCAAATAATTTTGTTTTTACTTGGAAAATAGACTTCATGGATTTGATGGAAATTCAGGGATTCACTGCGCACAAGGAAAAATGGAAAAAAAATTATTTTTGGTCAAAATATTACTTCTTTTGGTATTTGTATCAGTAGTCCAGGGATGCCCCAAATCCGATTAATTGGTCTAGGGCAAAATCCAGCGAAAACCAATTTCCGGATCAAGATTTGGCCAAACTCTACTCAGCAGCCACCTAGGAATCCACAACAGAAATGCACAATTCTTACTTTTTAATTAGCAGGTGCGATTTGTGGGGGATGTAAAGGGAGACTTGCCTATGACTTGCTCAGACCATCCCAGTGAGGTGGGCCTACATTTTCCCAGTCATTAGACTCCTGTTCAGAAGTCTTCTACACTTCCCGAATACTTCCCCATATTCGTAAATCTTTTGGTGTTTCCTGGAAAGCTTTCTGTTTCTTTTGCTGCTTTTATTGAGCTCTTCTTCCAACCACAATTGCATTCTGATAATTTGTCAAATTCTCATTAAATTTGTAATGAAATAGTGTTAATTCATATAGTTTTAATTGTTAATAGTTTGCAACTTGTATCTGCTTTTGACTGGAGTCGACACACATTTTCATTTTACTCACTAATTTTATGATTGTTGATTGATGCTTTGTACTTTTGCCACAGTTAATTTTTAGAAGTTGTTCATATTGTCTTAGATTAGGTAATGTCTGCATGCAGTACACAGACTTTAAATGCACATAAGAAATTGTCTGATAATCAGTTATCTTTGTCAGGTTGTTTGGTGGCAGTTTCTTGTAATCAAACAAAGATGCCTAGTTCGGAATTAAATTACATTATCTGCTTTTCATTACTTTAAGTTACTTTGCTTTGTTACATTATTTGATTTACATTACAATACACTTCCTGCATTACCTATAGTTCAACAAAGTGTCTGAATTACATTACCTGAATTACACTTTACAATACTTACTTTATATTACATTGCATTACAATACTTGCTGTGTGTTGCCCTACAGATGTTCAGAGCCATTTTCTGTACAAGGTAGACAAGCCTGCCTCGCATTCCTGGATACATCCTCACCTACGACTTCTCGAGGGACAGCGTAGCCGAAGGGAGGTTGATCCTGAGACAACTGGCGTCTTCACAGCTCTTACACCAGTTGCTCACGAGGTCTCGTCTGCCCGACCTTCAGTCATACCAACCTCTGTGGCTCCCTCGATCGCACTTCCAACAACTAAGTTCGTCCCTCGCACTGTTACCACAGTTGTTCCACTGACGATCGATAATAGACCAGTGCCAGTGAGCGAAAATTCATCGTTGTTAAGCGCTCCTCTGGGATCAACATTACAGCCAACAACTCCAAACTTCACCATTTTTGAGGTAAGAGGGTGTGAAGCTCCGTTATCATAGTGACACTGCCATTGGTAGAGGTATGTACAAATGAGAGCTTAACCAACTTAACTTTACATTTGAATACCTTACTTGACCTTACCTTACCTTATATTACGATACCATACCATACCTTACCTTTCCTGGTCTGCTTGTTGTATCAAATAGTCCAGACTTGTCATGTGGATACTTTATCAACATGCATTGTTTGTAATTATATATGGGGTATACCGGTATAATATATACTGTACTTATTATGGTGCATTTATTTTATATTATATACATATAGTGTGCATATTTATTTTGTACATATATTTATGTACATATTTATTTTGCATATATTTAGTTTGTATATATTTAGTTTGTGTATATATGTTGTATATGTTTGCCTTTGATCAGGATGATCATCGTTACTATCGATCTCGTACTGCCACTGCCGAAGAGCAGGCAATGTTCTGGATCGATGAAAAGACGATGTATGCAGCTTCGCGTCATGACACGCTGTCCGAAAGCTATCGTAGCGCAGCGGTTAGCCTTCACCTGGCATTTCTATTATTATATGGCAGTTTAGTTTCACAGCCATTAGAGCTTGGGCTGTCACAGACTCAATCACTTCTATACACTTGAAGCAACTTTGCAATTGTAATTCCATTCTTAAATCAATTATTTCTGTGTGTGCATGCATGCATAGTTATGCACTTACATGTATGTTCAACAGACATATTGTAGTCCCAGAGCTTCCACAGAAGCACTTTCTAATCTAATCTAACGGAATCTAGTGACTTTTATTGCACTTTTATTGTAATACACCATATATCGATTGATGGTTGCTTCAAGAGGGGGATAGATGAATGGTAACACTCTTGCTTGAAGAACATAAGATCTTGAAAGACGCCATTCAATACCTGTAAGTTCCCTATAGGTCGACTCAACCTTCCACTCCCTTGAGGGCAGCTGTAAAATGAGTGGGCGCATAGCAAGCTGCTAGGATGTGTGTTGTATAGGATCTTGATAATGGTTCTGTCATATATTTCAATGTTACTTACTGTGGTTTGTTATTGAGCTTGTCAATGCACATGAATATTATTATATGTCGAGAGAACATCATTGTTAACATTGTGATCCATATTATGGGAAATCCATTTGGTCAGGTAAACGCGAAGTCAGATTATGGTCAGTTGAAACAGATAAGCTTTAAGTTTACAGTTCTTTGGACTAAAGCAGTGGTGCACAACGTCCGGCCCGCGGGCCAAATCTGGCCCCCGACGAGTCATCATGTGGCCCGCGATGTCCAACAGGAAAACCGACTATTTATGAGCCAGCACTGAGATTAATAGTCTACAGTGACTTGCGCACTGCGGTCATTGGAAAACCATCAGTAAATACCACGCGTCCCCTTTATAACTTTTTATACTTACTTATATACTTGTTTTAGTGCACACACCATCTTCATAGGCCAAAATTTTGAGAATCATTCATCCTAACTAAGCGGAGTCATCACTTGTTTGGCCCCCGAAGGGTTCAAAGAAATTGTTTAGTGGCCCCTGGGCGAGAAAGGTTGTGCACCACTGGACTAAAGATTCGTCATGATGCTCAGCACTACATTATATTACAATGATTTTAGTTCTGTTGTGCAACTTAGTCTGTGACATCCTGTTTTACTCAATTCATGTCCTAATGGATTGTGCATTGGTCATTATAATTTTTAGACGATCAAGCTCACTTTCACTTTCACTTTCTATGGTCATGAAGTAAACCAGATTACCATAGCAACAGGAGGTAAGATTGTTGTCTCTTCTGGCATGAAGAAATATATTATATACTCTCCCACCCCATTAAGCTTGGGTCCATATGGGTTATTTTGAATACTGCATTATAAAAAATTTGACTTACAGAATTGGTTATGGTTGTGTTAGTGTATTCTTGCAGATATGTGGTCTTTGTACATAGTGGTCTTTCTGTACAGTGAAAACATGCGATGGGCACGTAAAGTGGCTAAATATTGGTTAATATGAATGCATGCATTTTAGTGTCAAGTTGAAGATTTTATGAAGAGAAATCACGTGCGATCTTTATGCGGTGACATTATCAGACTATGGCCAAATTATGTGGTGTCCAACTGTTTCTTTGTTTGGTTAATATGAATACATGGGATGTGTTATGCCATTTGTTAAAAATATATTTTAAAATTTTGATTGTGTCTTTAGGCCAAAAAAAAATAATGGTGTGTTTCCGGTAACGGAGTTTAAAAAAAGTGGGTAGGTAGGTAGGAAAATATTTTTTTTGTAAAATATTTTTATACAATGCCATTTCATAGCGACCGTATCACCGTTTGGTTTTTCTTACGTTTTGAGAACAAGAAGATGTCACTAAATAAACACCTTGCTAAAAACAGTTCCATGTTCCTTAAACTTATTTGTCAGTAAATTAAATTTTAAAAATGTTTTCTTTATATATGCTAGAAGGCTAATATTTTCACAAGTGTAGTTTAGTTCATTGATATCGTTTTCTGGCAGCCATCAACGATAGTCTAACATATGTTGCCTGTGTATGTTGTATGTATGTATATATGATGTATGTATGTATGTATGTATGTGTGCATTATATATGTGTATTAATGTATATGTGTATGTATGCATTTATGTATGTATGCATTTATGTATGCATGGATGTATGTTGTATGTATGTATGTATATAAGTATGTATGCATGTATGTATGTATGTATGTATGCATGTATGTTTGTATATGTGTATTTATATGTGTATTAAATTATTAATGTATATGTGTATGCATGCATTTATGTATGTATGTTGTATGTATATTGTATGTATGTTGTATGTATGTGTGTATGTTGTATGTATGTGTGTATGTACGCATGTACGTATGTATGAACGTATGTATGTATACGAGCATTTGTGTATTAATGTATATGTGTATGTATGCATTCATGCATGCATGTATGTATGTATTTATATATGTATTAATGTATATGTGCATGTATGCATTTA
Organism: Allolobophora icterica; assembly: GCA_963556255.1. Lineage (NCBI taxonomy): Eukaryota > Metazoa > Annelida > Clitellata > Crassiclitellata > Lumbricidae > Allolobophora > Allolobophora icterica. Next base: position 38,705,843 of record OY744602.1, read on the forward strand.
TGTATGTATGCATTTATGTATGCATGTATCTATGTTGTATGTATGAATGTATGTATGTATGCATGCATACATGTATGTATGCATACATGTATGTATGTATGTTGTATGTATGTATATTGAATGTATGTATACTCCGGTGGGCTCCCAGAATAGCGGACCCCCCGAATAGAGGGCCGGCACCGAGCAGTCGCCATTGCGACCAACTGTTCCCCATAGGCAGGGCTGGTTGCTTAGGAGACTGAGGCTGACCTTGAAACTGGTTGCTATAAAGGAAACTTTACTCATACTATGATACGTACGATAATTAATCGTAGATGTTGATAATACATTGAATACGACGACGATTGGATTTGGTTAATAACCCTGGCGCATAACCGTGGGAAAATCGCCGATTTTCGGGTGTATTATCTCCGCAACCCTCCCACATTTGTAAAAGCTGACCATGGGAAACTTACAGCCCATTTTTTGCTCTAATTACCCCTAGACCTAAGTCCTTCCCGTGCAGGTCTGCACATCGGGCGACGCATCTCGTTGCTCTAATTAACGGTGCTCTTATTTACTTTGAAAGACCACTGGTTTCCCACGGTCTATAATGTCGCAATTCTGGACCTCTGGCACAGAAAGTGAGGTTTCAGTTGTCGGAAAGCTGCAACTCTGACACGAAATGAGTTACTAAAAAAAAAATTTTTCCCAAAATTATCCGAGTCGCGCCAAAAAAGTGACTCGGTCGCGTTACCGGAAACACACCATTATTTTTTTTTGGCCTTATGCTTTCTCGTGGTTGTTAGCAAGCTAAAAAAGCTTATTTATCCTTACAACTGTCAATTGCCGTGAATAAGGTCTTATTTGCTCTTAATGGAACAACTTAACTGTAAGATTTTTATTGCATCGATCGTGTGGCCTGCCAGTGCTTCCAACATCACCTAAAGTAACAAGTTGGCCCCTGCCTGCCAAAACGAGTTGACCTTATGGATGTCAATCGTCTTGAAAGTTTATTCTGCTGTCCATAAATGGCAGCTAAATGCTGTTTTACCATTACACCTGTCAGTTGCCGTGAATAAAGTCTTATTTGCTCTTAATGGAAAAAGTTTCGCATTATGTACGAGAATTGTGAGAAGTCTTATTATTGTTTAGCGTTTGACATCCTACATTGGAGTGCACTATAACAGATTGATGGTGTAATGTGCTGTAGCAAGCATGAAAGATTGCTGTAACATGTTGTATTGTAATGTGCACCATGTAGGAAATTGTTCTTAAAGCATGTGGTACCATGTAGCAAGTGACAAAGGGTTCTATGGCATTTTTTATTATAACATGTTATAGCAAGTAAAGAAGATTGCTGTAGCATGTGTTAACATGCATCAGGCATGAGATAACTGCTATAGCATGAACATTGTAATGAGCTTCTGATGTATATTCTAGTTTGTTTATATAACACCAGAAAATGCCCTGTAACGTGCATCATTATAATGCAAACTTTTACAATAAGAATTGTGGTTGTGAACTTTAAATTTAATTTATACATACATGCAGACATACATACCTCTATATATATATATATATATATATATGTATATATACACACATTCATACTTACATTTTATTTACTTGAGTAAGGATGTACTGGTAATCGCTCTTTGTTTGGTGTTTGCGTTGATAGGATTTCTTTACATGAGCGAGTTTCTTCACCAGTGGCTGACCGCTACACAGTACATTGCTCCATTGATGGCTAACTTTGACACACAGGTCGGAAACAGCTCGCACATACGCTACTGGGACAACGGTGAGCGGTCTTGAGATATAGGATCACAGGCTAATCCAATCTATTGTAGTCTGGAAAAGACAAACATGCATGCATGATTGTACATGCTTTGTAAACTTATCTCCAATTTGTAAATTTCTTTTCAGTTATTTTCCAGCTGATAGATTTTGCATTCCCTTTGAAGAATTTCAGATCCTTTTTGGATAACCCATGAAGCTTAGGGCCTCATCAGCCATCATGTTATAGCAGAAGGGGCTTCATAACATATTGAGCATTGCCTTACCGTACTCTTTATTTGTCTTTCCTTTCCTTGCCCTATGTTCCATGCCCTACCTTACCTTAACTAAATTACAGTACCTTACCTTGCCTTATCTTAACTATGTATTTAACACCTCACCTTAACATATACTATGTAATTTGCATTACCGTAACTTATTTTAATTTGCCTTCTATGGCTTTAACTCGTCTTGCCTTTGCTTTTGTTACTTTGCACGATATCTGTGCCGTCCGTTATCCATCTACTATTTTGTAACTGCACATTTGTTAAGCCTCCTTTTTTGTGGAAACTGCTTACCTTGCCTTTCCTTGCTATACCAACCCTATTTAATTTTAATTTAGTCAGCTTATCTGAGCTTTTTGTCTGGATTTTCAGGAACTGTGTTTGTCGTTTGGTGGGAGGATGTCTACTTACAGGACAATCATGATGGTCTGTGCTCAAAGCATTTTTCATTTAAGTTTCTTTTATCTGATGATATGATTTATATTTTATTTCCCCAATTTATGTCAACATTTGCCGAGTAGCTAAATAGTTGGAGGAAAATAACTGTGTTGGGTTCTACCAGAAGAGATTTCCAGCCATTTGAGTGTCGTTTACATGTATGTGTGGGTATCTGACTAGTAATGATTTGGCTCCTTTTAAGAAAGGCATTATTTAAATGTGATTCTTCCACATTGTTAAATGAATGCTAAAAATAATTGAGGCTGTCAGGGAAAACCTTGAAAGGTGGTGCTGGGCCAGAGGCACTGAGGTTTCTTTCTGTTCTGAAGTGCAGTGAAAAAACTTTGTCCAGCCACTAGTGAATGCTGCACGTGCATTTTGTATCATATGCATTGTATTGTATATGAGCATTATAAAGCGCCTCTCACGGTATAGACCATTCAGAGGCGCTCCCAGTGCGCGAGACCCCGAGAGAAAAAGCAGGATTTAAGGTGAGAAAAGGAAGAAGCAACGCTAGAAAAGGAAGAAGCAACGTATATGCATATAAGTATACTATAGCTTTATTTGATTTGATCATATCACATTTATTTGAATTCAGTTGATATGATATGAAATGCTATTTTTGTGAGTTCAGTTGATTTGATTGGAATCATATTGTTGTTTTGATTTGGATTGATTTCATTGATTGAATGGAATTGATTTGAGCATATTTGAATTGATTTGAGTTTATTTAAATTTAATTGAATTTTATATGAATTAATGAATTTGAGTTGATTTGAGTCAATTGAACATTGTTTGATTTGGATTAAATTGAATTGATATGTGTTATAGCTGTGCCTCTACTGTTAATTGCTGTCTTGGAATGTTTTTCTATTAGGATTCTTCAGCTTCCAAGTGATGCTGCACAAAGATGGTCGTATAATCTTCAACTACAAACAGGTTGGTTTGGGGTTTTCTGTGCACAGTTAATTGATTCTGCAAAAGCTTGCTAGAACTTCTGTAAAGACAGTAGAGCACTTTTCAGATGGCTCCAATATCTTAAAGAGATCTTGAAACTATGAAGAGCAGCTTCCAAGTTAGTCCTTCCTCACTAATCAGGTGAGGCTTGGCGTTAGCTACACATCTTTTGATGAAGGATTGGATATGTAATGAGGAAGGAGCTGCGTCAAGTTAACTCCGAGTGAGTTCAATCAAATATATCATTATTGCAAATTTATTATTATGAAAATTTGTAATAATGCTTTAAGTCACGCAACCGACATGCTTACTGTTAAATTTCCTTTTAGTAGCCACCTCAGCTCAGTAAATGTCAGTTTAGCAGCCTTTTTGATTTAACTTTGAGCTGGTTTAATAAAGATGCCTTTTAGTAGCAGCATCATTTTGACTTTGAGTGCAGTTGAGTATTCCTTTATAAGCTGTGTGGATTAACTTTGAGTGAGTTCGTTAAACATCGTGGTGCTTTTCAAGGTCCCTTCAACCTCACCTTCAACCATTCCAACCCAGAGGCATCCGGTCAAGGTTGGCTTGTCCGATGCTTATTATGTCGACAAGCCAACAAGCTCTGGGGATTCTGGTGAGGCTCTTCGAATGCTTATTGGGATGTTAGTTGTTGTGACAGCTGATGGCTTAGGGCTTTGGTCTTTGGTTTCTTCAGCATCTTCACAAGATATTTTAACGTATTTTACTTTAATTTTTAATATTTTTAAAGAATTATTTTACCATTTATGATGTACTGTACAGCTTCTAAAATAGCATTTTATAAACTTTTTGTTGGCCGTTTTTATTTTGGCAATGGTGGTTTTTGTTTTGAGTACTTGAACTGCATGCTACGATGAGAATTATTTGATATTTAACTTTTCTTGGAGGTTTTCTGTTGTTTTGCCATTATTTTGTTTATCTATAGTTTTGCATTGCTTCATGTTTGGTTGTTGGATTTATCTTGTTCTGCTGTTGGAACTATGCTGCTTTGCTGTTAGGATTTATTGTTTTGCTGTTGTATTTCAATTATTTTGTTATTCTTTTGCTGGTGTTTTGCCACTGTTCGCCTGAGCTGTTTCCTCTGTCCCACAAGATGTACCGTACCTTCCTGTCCAATCCTTCTGCCGCAAATACCATTCCACTGAAACTGCCTACTGACAAAATTCAGAATCACAAGACCAACTCCTTGATAAAAATTTTACAATTGCAATTACAAAGGAAAAGTAATTGCTGTCATTCTACATTTGATACTGTTGATCATAATATGCTCCTTCACTGCCTCAAACACTGGTTCAGTCTGTCTTGTTCCATTCTCAGTTGGTTCACATCAGACACCTTCATTCTCGATCAATTTGTATAAATTGTGGGTGGTGTGCAACTGTACCATGGATAGTGGTTAAGGACAGTTTGCATGCCATAATGTCTCATTGTGGTCTCTTTGAGATACCGTTTGCAAGGCGGACTACGAAGAAACACTGTTGGGCTTCTTTGGTGGCTGGTCCAGGGCTTTGAAATTCACTGCCCAGTTGAGTTCATTCTTTCATTGATGTCAGTCAAGTCTGAGCTTAAGACTCGTCTCTTTCAACTCGCAAACTTACTGTAGCCTAGCTTATGTTTTCTGTGATCTATCGATCGGATTTCAACCTGGCTTCTACAGTGGATTAGACTTTTTGACTGATTTCGCTTGAAGCGACATCGATTTATATCTTGTGATAATGGTGCTGTAGCTGTCATTGGAACAGATTAGATTAAGTGTTTTACGGGTGGATTTTTAATTGTTTTGCTATTGTTTTATGTTGATTTTATGTTGTTTTCTCTTGTTTTTCAATTGATTAGTGTTGTGTGCATGCCTGTGTCACTTCCTTCTAACAGATACCAATTGATGTTAATCGGATAGTGGAGGATCAGCATCCAGTGAAAGTTGGGATTTCGGACGCATTTGTTGTCACAAAACACTTGTTGTGTAAGTGTCATGTTGTCAATGCATAGGCAGCACTACTGTCTTCTTTCTCCTCTTGAATATCCTTTCATCTTGTTTTTCCTTTTTTTAAAGTTTTGATGCAGTGCAGCACTGAATTCTGTAGTGGTGATGATACTTTTCACATAACTAGGTAGAATTTAAACAGTAAAGCAGCATCCATGCATTTGGCTATGTTCTTGTGGAATGCTCTGAAAGTAAAAAATTCCTATCCTAATCTTTCTTGCCACCCCTATTCGTTTTTCACCAAAGTTGTCTGCTTGCTTGAGCATTGTTATTATTATTATCTGTTTTTTAGATCTACGACAAAGGACAATATACGAATATCATCGAGTTGAAATAAACATGTCGCAAGTCCTCAACAACTCGGCAATTATAATCACTCCTTTACCAAGTAAGTGCACTGGACTCTCATTGATGGTCTGATCTCGTCTGGATGCATCTGTAATACTTGATGATAATGCATAAATTATTCCAATGTAATGTGGAAACATTCTGATAACCATACTTTTGGTGTAATTTGATTCATTCATTCATTCGAAGATTTGATGGTCTGATCTGTAATTTGATGTAACCTGAGAACTTCTGTAGCTCTACTGTAATGATTTATCTTCATGGCATCAGTTGATGGCTGCGCTTAAGCAAAGTCGATATGCCTGCCAAAATCCAGGGTGAGTCTGGTCAGAAACCAAGACGGAAGTCCAATAAGACAATAAATCACTTCCGACATTGAAGACATCAAGTAACTTGCAACCAAACATCAGGATAAGAAACTGCAGCAAATCAGGATGAGAAGCTACAGCAAATCATTGGGAATTTTACATAACAGTTATAGATGCCAACTGATACTGCCACAAAACATTTTAAATGTGTAAACCAGGCATGGGCAACTTCTTTTAACAGAGGGCCGCACTAAGATTTTAAGGGCAGCCCGGGGGCCGCATGCCCATCGCGGGCTAATTTTTGCAGATTTATTTGCCCCAGTAAAGGAGACAATATTAATTTTATTCAAACTAAATATTGTGGAATAACCGTTACAGTTATACTTTAAGTTTAAAGTAAATGAAGATAATTTTTATGATGAAAATAAACTTATCCTAAAACCTACAGTCTTATAAAGAAACAAAATGTGTCTTTTAAGTTTCTTCAGTTTTAAAAATACATAAAACTGTTAGTCTGTAAAATGTATCCATTTGCCTGGTGTGTTGTATTTAATGATTAATGTTTGATCTGACACTACTTCTTTCTACACAAGTCCGGAATGTTTGCTTAAATTTTCGAAGTGGCAATTCGACGTTCATTGGAGAGATTGTCATCTGTTAGTCTGCATCTGTTTTTGCATTTTTAAGTTTCATCTATGAGAAGAACTGTTCACAAATATAGGTGCTTGGAAATAGCGCAACCATTTTCAGGGCATAAAATCTAAGTGAAGATGGCTTCTAAAGTTACGAACCTACCTACTCTGTGGTCTTGTTACATGCAGAGTCATTACATTGATGACTGAGTAGTAAACTAACTGACTAGACTAGAGGCCGGATTCTTAATAAATAACAAACATTTTAAAGTTGGCCTATGCACAGAAATCCAAGTATAAGGCCGTATAAAAGGTTCCCAAGTGCTAGGTACAAGGATAATATAACAGACATGTCAAGGGCCGGTCCAAAGGTCCCCAGGGGCCGGATCCGGCCCGCGGGCCGTATGTTGCCCACCCCTGGTGTAAACCATTAACTGCTGAAATCACTATGCTGGTATTTCCATCCCCACTTCTTACCGCAGAACTTTATTCCATTTTCACACTGTTACCATTACTTGTGAGGCCTTACTGCCGATTTTACTGCGGTATTACCACTTTCCACATTACAGTATTTCTCTCTATTCTATATCAAGTACAGTGCTAGTTCTGTGATATGAATGTATCAAGTACCATGATATGGCTATGTCAAGTACTGTACCGTAACTGAGGAAAAGCCTTAGAGAACAAAATGTTATCATTATTGTATTGTATTCGGATATTTATAAAGCACTTCTAGCGGGAGGGCCATTCAGAAGCACTCCCAGTGCGAGAGACTCCTAGAGAAAAGAGTTTTAAGTAATTATAAAGAGGAAGAGACGTTACCTGAGAGAATAGAAGAACGAACGGAAGGAGGAAGCTCATTCCAAAGAGCAAGGTGTAACACTTCGAATGGGTGGCTGGTCAACAGAATCTGGGCTCCAAGATAATTTTGATCTTACTCTTTGTTATGACTCACCTATTGACGAATGGCAGCGTTATCAATGTAGGATTTCTTATTTTATGAACTTTGTTTTTGAAGCAGTATCTTGAGTTTTCAGAAGTATTTTTTCTTTTATTATCTGTAAATTAAGCAACATGTTTGAATGTGCATACTCCATTAGAAGTGCTACACCAAAAGATCATTACATATACTAAAGTACCTGCTTATATTAAATATTTAAAAACCTAGAATTAAGACAATATTTAAGACAAAATTTGGTTAACGCGAATTGATCACACTAGTTCTCTGCATTTTATGTTAAATAATTTGCATTGTACCTTTTAAAAGTGCTTACCCCCAGTATAATACTAAACACTGACTTGGCTGTATCAATCACCATTCTGCTGGTGCTCTACTTTTAACTTTAGAGTAGCGCTTAGAAATTTGGAGTTTATGATTACGAACAAAGTTGTGTTACAATGAGGTCGCTTCTAAAGTCATCTGTCGCAATTTCAGCCTGTTCATCACTGAAGACCTGTGAGGATTGCATCAATATGTCGTCAACGGTGACAGCGGCTTTCCAGTGTCACTGGTGTCCAGGCCTCGACCGGTGTTCCGACGGACTTGATCGTAATCGTCAGGAGTGGCTTGAGAGCAAATGCGATATATCGGTAAGTTTTTATGTCGATCGTGGAAAGGTACTTGGAGGGTGCCGTAACACAGTTCAGTTATACTTTTTTAACATTATACACCATAGAACACACTTTGTTATCCTGTGAATTCTGATGTAGTGCAGTTGGGGATTTGGTGAGTGTTCATCCTGAATACAGAGAGGAACTGCAGGGTGCTATAGTAATGTTCAGTTACTTTACAAAAGTGCATTGAGCTTAAGATCTTGATGATTGTGTGTAACTGCGTGACAGGTGTCTCCATCTTTCCTTGAGAATCTTTGTATTTCAATATCTTCGTTCCCCAGTTGCAGATTTCTTCACTCTGCAATGCATGGCTACTTGGTTGTTCCACCAGCCTGGACTTCAAGATCCAACATAGAAGTTTTGCTGTGGTCGGCCCATTCTCCTGGAATAAGCTGCCTAACAACCTGCAACATGAGCTTCTCAGCCTCTCTTTGCCTCTTTTCCGCAAACAATTGAAGACAATTTTTTTGATCGTGGTTTCATTGTGTTAAATCAGGAGCGCCTCTGATGAGCCTCTTTGAAATGGTGCTATATAAATTTACAATTACCATTACCATATATGCTTCACTTTATGTACCAGACTCTTGATACGATGTGCTTAGGAATGGCACTAATTGTTATATAATGTGGCTGGGATACATGGTAAGTGCCTACCCAAAAATGGTGCCATTTTACATCAGAATCACTCTAAAACATGATTTGATATATTACGAATTCTGATAAAATTCATAGCTGGTGGTTGCACTACGGATCCATAGTTTAAAATGTAATTGTAAAGGTGAAAATTTAAACAGCATTGTAAGTAGCAACCAATTGTAGTGCATACCAGAATAATATAAGTGTTTCATAGCATGGCTGAATGAAATTGCAATTCATTCAGACATTTATGAACATATCAAGAGTGCTGCTGTGTGACGTTTTAGGCCAATTCAACTTGCAGCCAACTTCTTAGCCAGCTCACGGCCAAAGCCACGAAAGGCGTCGGTTCTGGACCTGTTCTTGCCTCCACAACATCCACCATTTTTACTAAAACTTCTATCATCAATTCCACTTTTTCTCAAAGCTTTTCTGTAACACCATCATCACAAAATGATTCCACCACAACACCCAGCTCTGCTGTTGTAACTCCCACACGAAACTGCAGCCTTGTGATGTCGGTCAACTCCAGCGGAGAGGTGACACATCCCAGAATTTTGTGCATTGGTTCGCGTTCAAGTTCTTTGTTTCATTTTCGCTTCCTTTCCCGTTCGCTTGACCTAACCAGCAACCTGAAATGTTTTGTTTTCTTTCTGTGGGTTTTATTAACCTCTCAAACTATGCACCGGCTAAACTCTAGCGTTAATAGTTTTTTCAGTTTTCAATTTGAAACTGTGTTTTAATGAAACACCTGATTTCACAGTGAATTCATGAGAGTAAATGTCACTACGCACAATTATTGAGTAATCTTTAAATAACTTTCTTTCGTACCTACTAGATAATTCTGATCCACAGATCAATTTAATTACCATCCTTCCCGTGATCTGTGCATAGTTCAGCAAACTGATCTGTGTAGGTGATCCATTATTCAATCCATTAGCTAGTATATAAATCTAAGTACATTTGCAATATCCAGGTCATCCTTACAATCTGCTCTGATCAGCTTCCATCACAAGGAAGGATATGTGGTTTCCATGCCTTCTGACACATTTGTCTACATCTGTTATTATTAGAAACATTTGTAACGCGTGCAAAGTCACATTTATGGCATTCACTACTTCCGGATATCAGGATCCATCATCTTCTCTTGTTTCACTTTGCGAACTATTGAAGACTTATCTTTCTCCAGCCAACTTCATTTATGAGATGAATTTTAATTAATATAATGTTAATATCTGATTAGTTAATAAATAATGGAAGTTGTTAGATTAGAGTTGCTATATTATGGTCTGGATATTATATGGATGCTTGATACATACATACATACATACATACATACATACATACATACATACATACATACATACATACATACATACATACATACAACGTCCATATAAAGTTAGCGCTGTTACACAGGTTGTATCATAATTGTAAATTCCACGTTTCTGAAGCACTACTCTAAAGCTAAGCGCAGAGCACCAGCTTATTCACAATTGCTGTGTCATATCAGAGGGGTTGTCCAGAGAGCAATGTAGAGTGGAGAATCCGATTCAGCTTGCCAGAGAGAACAGAGATATTTTCCAGCTCAGGACCACTTTAAAGTTGCTGTTTTTGTACACAAAGAATGTCGGTCTAACACCGAGATACCTTGCTGCATTATGCTTTTCACTCATGCTGAACACCACCAGGACAAACTTAAAATCAGCTACCTTTGGCCAACTGTTTATTCCAAATTGCCAACAAAAGATGTGTGGTTACTGTGCCTTCATGCACGCTTATCTGTGGAACTCACTACCACCAGTTTTAGGGGCCTTTCTCTTATATTTTCATAAATTTCATAAAATATTAAAGACTGCATCTTTTTCCAGCTACCTGTGCTTATGAGGTAAATTCATTACCTGTGCTTGGGAGGTAAATTGGGAGGTATATTAGCATGATATAGGTATCTGATAATGATGATTGTAATTTATGAGGACTTCCAATTAATTGTAATTGTTTTAACTGTCGTGCATATTCTAGTTCCCGGACACGGTTGAGAAATGTGCGGCTGCTCAGAAAAATAATTGGATTGGATCGCGTATGTTGCTGCGATCGCTCGCGCCATCTGGTGGTGTGAGCATTGCGACTGTGGTCATCATCACAGCAGTTCTTGTTATCATTGGTTCCGTTGGTGTTTGGCTCGTCTACGCCTACAAAAACCCGAACAGCAGATCGGGACTGTGGCTGATTCAAGTACGTTTCCACTGCATTTCGCCTTTTTCTCACTTAAGTCCACAGAAAATCCCTGGCCTGAGTTTTACTACAAAACAATCTGATGGGGGCTGTTAATGCAGGGCATTTATATAGAATCCCTTCAAGACATTTACTAAGAGTTGCTCCCGGCCCAGCCCTGGTAAAAGAGAACAGAACTAGTGAGGGTTGCCTGGAGTGTCTGTGGCCATAAGGACGCGCAGAGCCAGAGGGAGGTTCTTGTGGGTATGTTGTGCATGGTCCAACCACGTAAGAAGATATTACTTCATTGATAAAGGAAACAGTAAGTTCTTCCAGGTCACGAAGCTCTTGAAAGTTGCTGCACCCAGCCACATCTCCAGTAGCTGTGCACAGGCCCCATTTATTCTAATCTAATCCAATCTTTTGTAGCATGGTAGGGAGGTTCCTTTGCACAGGGATTTTGCGTTGGTCACTGTAGATGTAAGTGGTATGCTAGAAATACGATATACTTCATTGTATATTTTACATTTATATATATATGTCAGACATAGCATTTCAAAGAGTTTCCAATCTATTACCATGTTGGTGAATTTTCTGCATCTGGCAAGTACTTTGAGAATGCTGTGGTTCTAATCTTATCCAGAGACTTTTGTGTACCCTTTACCCTTTAACAATCTACCATCGTGCACTATTTGGAAGTATTCGCCTCGGCAAATACTATACACTCAAATAGTTGCTTGTCTGCCTCACATGCTTGAATTTGTGGGCTCATAATATCAGATTTGAGCTTCATCTAGCATATTCATTTTGAAGAAGAAAAGTACAAAAAAACACCAACACCAGAAGTCCACAATGGAAGTCAAGTCCATTTAATTGATAATTGATTTCTAAATTTCAAAATGTAGTAGTCAGTTATTACAAGTACAAAATTTATTTCGATAATTTTTTATTACATGAAATGTGAAGCTTCGCCTATGGAACAAATGGTACTCGGTTCTTACCCAGATCCGGCAAATAGTACATCCAAATGCTCGAATTCGGTACTCGGTGGAAAATGTCTACCCGGTTATGCCCTACTGAAGTGAAACTGTAGTCAAGAAAACCAGTTTAATTATCAGATAATCTGTCTACATTAAGATCATTTGTTACACACTTTCTCAACATTTGATGTTGGATCAGGGACACTGCGGAGGAGTTTCCTTCTGACATTGCTATATAAATGTCTGTTGATATTTGTTTATGTAACAACAATATATATATATTTGGTCATTTATGTAGTGCCTTTACAATCTCTCTAAGTCACAGACACTTTCTGGCAGATCTAAAAGAGTGCATCTCAGCAGTTTTGGAGTTGAACAGTATTTCTGACTAAGACACAGATGACAACAGTTGTCTCAAAACTCTACAATCCTTTCTTACAGATTACTGTGGTTTTATAACAGCCTACTACCATTGTTTTATTGCTATTAAGCAGTATTCTTTCTTCTTACAGCACCGGCCCAACAACCTTATCGAGCGTGTACGCCAGGCGAGAAGGGGCTCACGCATTTCCAGCAAATACGAGGTTGCGATGCAGCCAGAGGCGGAGAGCTTCGCCTGAAGTCGCCAATTCTTAGACAGATCTTGACTTAAGATTTTATTTATTTTGTGACATTTGATTTCCACAGAAGTTGTGGTATCTGTTTGTGCCATTTGGCATAAAGTTTTGAATTTACTAAATCCCCGGGTGCTTTTTAGTGATCAGAATTGATGGTAAAAGTGACGGTTTCTTCGATTGTTTTGTTTTATAGGTATCAACATTCTTTTGGCAAAACTAAGAAAGTTAATGAAAAACTTTGTAATGTCAGAGCTTCTTTCAGAATCAAAATTCCCTAAAATAGGTTGAAAACAGAGGTTAGTGTATTAATTACATTAGTAGACCAAGATTGTAAAGCATTGGGTGTTGTTATGGATTTTTCCAAATTAATTTTTCTTTTCCTCTCTGTTGTTAAAGGCTTTTCCATTTGGAAAGCCATCCAATTGTTTGATGTGTGCAACATTCCTGATTGCAGTTAGTATTTTCCAGTTTGTGCATATGAATATCGAGATAGTATTTTTGCAAAACTCGCACAGCTTCCGATTCCATCCAGCAGTTTTGCTATTTGTAGATATTAACTGTTGTTGATGTATTTGTGTGTGTGTGTGTGTGTGTGTGTGTGTATGTGTAATTTTTGTTTTATCTGCACCAATTTGTTTATCACTGTCGTTGTTTTGCAGTTCAACCTTCATATCATCATCATAATTATCATTATCATCACTTATCATTTCTTCATGTTTTTGTACTGTCATTCAGGCAAATGTAGGGCAGAAAGATTACTTTTTTATCTATACTTTTTGGTTGAATGGCACCAAATATTTGCCATAACATGGCTGTGACATAAAACATGTTCATAACTCCAACTGATTCTTTTCTTATCAATTTAGCAATTACTATTAATCCTGGTGTAAATAACTAATAACAGAACATTGCTTATTGGGCAAATATTTTAATGGGTGAAAGTTATGATTTTCTTATGGATTGAAAGAAAATATTTTAAGCTTTAATGCTTCTTTGTCCAGGACATGGATCTGTAAAATATATGCTGCATGTATTTTGTTTCTTGTGATAAACATGTTATACCCATAAAAACGGTAATGACTTAAAGCAGATTTTGTAAACTAGATTATATCTGCAACTGTTTTAACAGCATTCTTTGCATGGCTATGGAACACGACAACATTTATATTGTTTGTGGTTAAAGCATTTCTGCAAATGTCAGTACATTGACCATCAGAGTGGAGCATTGTTTTACAAGTAGGTCTTGCAGTTAAATTATTAACCAATTACGGCATCGTGCCAAGTTGGAAAACTGACATTCATTTGACATGTGAAGTGACATGTGATGTAACATGTGAACTTTCACATAACATTGCATGCGCTTTACTTTTTGTGTGCATTTTAAAAGATCTCATGTTTAGGTAATAATACGAATGGACCACGATGAAAACTGCAGTCATGTCTATAATCTAGTCAGTGAGTTTTGTCACGTTCTACGTATCTATGTCGACACTTGTATTGCCCCTTGTAAAAATATATCAGAAGCACTAAACAAGGGAACAACATGAGCATTTTATTGATCTGTAAACACCATTGTTACAATGTGAATCTGACGTTCCTGTTGGTAGATCTGATCGTTCGTTCTTTATTTAAATTTTTGCTATCGTTTGTTTTCTTTGTGTAGTTATTTCATTTCATCAGTCTGCAAAGGTTTTCTGTCTTCTTGTTTGTTGTATGTAAACCTCATGATTACTATTTCTACTGTTGTAGCAAATGCAAATTTAAATGGTTTTTATTGCTCCTTGCTTAGCAGAACTAAAATTAATGATTGAATTGAAGCCATTGTACTAAGTGAACCATATTAATACAGCTAGCAACGATCTGGAAACATTGATTTCCATATTGACTGATTCAGAAGTTGAGAGGTCAATCAAGAGGGTCGAAATTACTCACTGAGGCTGGATTTAGATGTTTCAATTGATTATTTGACATCTGTTAGCTGTGTTATTGTAGATACAAAGTAAGGAGGAAACTGGAAACACACTTGTAGTTTAATAGTTTAATAATTTTTCAAGATGACCTTATAACCGTTAATTTATATTTTAATTATTTAATCAGGCATTCTTTGCCTCATTATTACTTATAAATATGCAGATACACATACTTATTTATCATTCATATAAATGTGTCCTTCCTTACAAATTGATACCAGGAGATGCATCAACTAATTGGTTGGACTATTTTAACCTTCTTCCTACATATCTTGACTCTCTCTCTCCCTGTATCTGTTCATTCTGACTAGTCGCTTATGTCTTTTCATTCTTGGCTTATAACTTATCTTTTCCAAATTGTTTATTCACCATAGGTTGCTTCTGTCTTAGCGGACTGATCAACTGGACACTGACCTGATTATGGCTTGGTTTTGGTGTGCCATCGGATGATGCCTTATGCATTAGATCCTGGCAACATCCTCTAACTTTATGTCTAGCATGTAAACATTTGTTTTTTCTTGTTACCTGGATTGTCACAACAACTTCAGATGAATCTTTTGACTTTTTTTATCTTAGGATTGCCATCTAATCCTTCTTTTAGATTAGATTAGATATTGACCGTTCATGCAGTTGTTCATTTGTGTAAGGAAATAACTTTCTCTGAATGTTTTAAAACGTTTCAACTCTGATGTGACCAGTTGTGCCTGCTGATATGCAGGCCCGCCGAGAGGGAGGGCCAGGGGGGGCAAATGCCCAGGGCCCGGCGACTTTTTAGGGGCCCGGGCCGGGCCCGCAATCAGCTTATGCAATATATTATAATCAGATATGCAAAGTTTATGATTTATGCCTTTTTAAATATATTATCTTACGCTTAACTACAATCAGTTTAAACTTAAAGCATCTGAATAAAATCATTGTGTATATATATAAATATAATATCGTGCGGTCGTACACGCACTTTTATTATTTCAATTTGTATTTTTACTAATTTTTTCGTACGACCGTACGATATTATATTTATATAAAGCCTAAAGATAGTTTAAAGGCCTGTAACTACTCTGCCTAGGGGCCCGTGACTGTTCTGCCAAAGGGCCCGCGACTGCTCTCCCTAGGGGCCCGTGACTGCTCTGCCTAGGGGCCCGGAATTCCTGTCGGCGGCCCTGCTGATATGGAGTGCTATGGATAATAGTTTACAGAACAATAATAATGTAATGGCATATAGCAACGGACAGTAATTTTTCTGACATGGTGGCCAATTTGTTGAGTACTTGCCTTGAAACCATTGTGAGGTTCCAGCTTCCCTTAAGAGATTTGACCCTACGAAAGAGGCTTTTGTGAATTTTGAGCAAGTCCTTCACACACACATTTACTTAACTCCATCAATTTAATACAATGAAAACATTGTAATAATGATAATACTAATAATAGTCCTGAATTTTATAGCATTTCTAAAAAGAATTTTGCAGATTTTCCTTATGTATTAATTTATAAAACCAAGTTTCTGTTCTCAGTTTCTTAATTTCGTGACTTCAGAAAAGAAGCAAGTTTGCGTTTTATTCAAAGTTTCTGTGTTTAGTTTTTCTGGACTGTAATTGTATGCATTTGTTTTTGAAGTTGTTAGGTATTCTGTTTTCTTAAATCTTATTTAAATTTTACATTTTAACTGGACCTGTGTATTGAGTATTATATCATCCTTTTTTATTTATGTATGCGTTATATATTTAGACATTTGTATGGCACCGGTAAAGAAGGACCTTGGTAAGGTGCTGAAGCAAATTTTTGTAGGTTGAATTTATTGTTGTCTTTGAATTTTGTTGATGTTGATATTCTTTTTATATTTTGGTGCTTTACTTGAGTTCTGGCTTTTGTTTCAGTTGTCGCTGCACAATTTTTCGTGTTCTTTCGCAGATTTTTTACTGTACAGTTTTCCATTTTATCTGATAGATTTTTTTCCAAAAATTTGGCGCAAACACCATTTGAATTTGTGAAGAAGTTATAGCAGGTTATGAGGAATTTGGGACAGTAAATCTGGTCCTCTAAGAGCTGGAGATGTAAACGTAATCAAAACTAGGGTATCGGAATAAAGATTAACATTTTTGTGCTTAATAATGCAGTGAAACTAGACAAACATTTGTGAATGAACCAGGAAATAAATGGTTGTCTGAAAAAGTGGAGAGACAAATAACATATGGCAAACTTTTATTGTTTAAGAAATACAGAGTTAAAGTTATGAAGTGTGCAATTGTTTTCTGCATATAACTTTGTTTGGTTTGATCTTCTAGTGTGGTTTGGTGTATGCTTTCTGAAAAAGGATTGTTCCTTTGTTGGATACAATTTTCAAATAATTTCAAGACACGGTTCAGGAATTCTTCCACTGTCACAATTCTGCTGTAGTAGTTTGGTTCTATTCCATGGTTTCCTGAAAATTTCTGGAAATTGTTTCATGCATAAAATATGTGTTTTCTTTTGTTCAAAGTAAATGTTGAACTAAATAGTTTGTCACAATATTATTGTCTGTTTCGTGGTGCTCACTTAATCTTTGCAACCACTCCAGTTTCCTACACACTGTTGTACTGTTCAACAGGGACGACATTTGGGGGGAAGGGGGCATTTGCCCCCCTTGAGTTTTGAAAAAAAGCAAAAAAGGATGGAAGCAGAATAGGAGGAAAAAGACAGTCACTGCCAATCAAGTCAGCCCCATGTTATACACTTTATCAGATGTATGTATATATCTGGACTTTCATAAAGCGCATTTATGAACCCTCAAAAGTGCTTGATCCACGCTCAGGGACATCAATACACTTCTTACATAATGTAGTAAGTGTATTCAAATGATGTCCCTGCCCTGAAATGACGTCCCTGCTGTTCAACAATGTTGATATTACATACATATTTACATAGGCCTACATAAGTATATGTGTACATACCTACAAAATAAACATGCATGCATTTTAGAAGCTCCCCTTATGAAGGATCATCTTTTTGGAATAGCTATCCAAAGGTGACTGGAACTGTTCCAGCGAGAACAGCCCACAGAACATATTCAGCCTAAAGAAGTTGTACCTTTTAAAACCTGCTACGGCAAAACTTTGTTATAAATTATCGAACCTCAAGGGACCGTCATCAACAGGCTTCTATGTATCCGAGGTTAGAAATAAGTGAGGCTCTATCTGACTTGACGGACATATGTAATATAATGTAAATCTCCTAACTAGAGAAACCAGATATAGAATTCACCTGGGGCATAACTTTGGTCTAGAAAGTGGGGGGTACCAAATTTTGCATTGTGTCAGCTTCATGATTGTAAAACAATTATAACGGCATCGTTTGTATTACAGGCATAATAATAATTATAGGTTTGATGATGATAATAGTGACAATAATTATAATGGCAATGACAGTGATAATGAGAGTGATCACACTGATGATAATGCTCGGTACTTGTTTTGAATCTTGAGGCCTTCCTCAGATAAAATAATAATTGCCAAAAACAATGGGTATAAAAGTGGGGTACGGTACCCTGCAGTCCAAAAAATGTACTGTACCCCCGTAAATTACGCCTATGGAATTCACTGTAAATGTATATACATTAGGGGGGGGCAAATAGTGGTTGCCTCTACCAGACAATGATAAATAGAAGCTCCCTCATCTACTGGTTAATGAAATAATTAATTTTCATATTTTGTATCATGTCTAGGGGTCCCAACTTTAAAAGATGTGTGACGTAATATATTTCATTAGAAATAAATAACAAATTCATTAATCTTATTACAATAGGGTCATAGAAACTCATTAATTGCTACTATAATATATTGCACAATCACTTTAATACACAAATTACACACTACACAGTACACTACAATATTGTATTGTATTGTATTGCATTGTATTGTATTTCAAAACTTATAAACGCCTCTACCAAGTGCCCACCAATCAGAGGCGCTATCAGTGCGAAAGTCCTCGGGGAAAAAAGGCAAGTTCTCCCTCGGGGAACAATCAATGTTTAAAGACAACGAAAAGTTGTGGCAGGACCACCGGATAGTACTGCAGCCCGGGCCGAAAGAGGAAGCTGATTCCACAATGAAGGGCCAATAGTAAAAAGGAACGAGACTGGACCATCACCGTTCTCACTCAGGGAACAAATAAGTCAAGTCGATCAGAGGAGCGAAGAGGGTGAAGGGAGCTAGCTGAAGTAGGAAGACGTAATGGGTCACAGAGTTATTTAGGAGCTAGTCCCAGGTAAGATCGGCAAATATTCATAAGTACCTTTAGTTGGAACGAGACTGGACCATCACCGTTCTCACGGGGGGAACAAATAAGTCATATAAGTACCTATAGTTGGATGCGGGCAGTAAGAGGAATCTAGTGAAGATATTCAAACATGAATGTGGAAATATGGAGTATCGAGGGAGACGGGCAGCTGCTTTAAGAACAGATTGTAGAGGGGAGATGGACTTTGCCAAGGTTCTATATATATATATATATATATATATGTATATATATATATATATATATACATATATATACATACATGTATGTGTGTGTGTGTGTGTGTGTGTGTGTGTGTGTGTGTGTGTGTGTGTGTGTGTGTGTGTGTGTGTGTGTGTGTGTGTGTGTGTGTGTGTGTGTGTGTGTGTGTGTGTGTGTGTGTGTGTGTGTGTGTGTGTGTGTGTGTGTGTGTGTGTGTGTGTGTGTGTGTGTGTGTGTGTGTGTGTGTGTGTGTGCGCGCGGTCGCCAAAATTTGTTTAACCATTTTTGGTGTTTCTTCAAAAATTTTGGGGACAACTTGCTTACTTACTTTACTGTGTCCCCCACTGTTAAAGGTTAGGGTCTTATCATAGATATATCTATGGGTCTTTATCCACCTCTAACAGAGCGCTGGGACATTTGACCCATCGATAAAGTTATTAGCTATCTGGACAACTGATGTAACAGCACAGTATAAAATGGCGGTCGGTCACACATTCTGACTGCTGCAGCAGTCGGGAGTCGACGTACTGTGCAATTATTTAAACTGTAATAACAGTCTATTTTTATATTTTGACATATATATTCGTTTATTGAGAAGAAAGAAACAATCTGACAAAAACGCAGAAATGCTTACATGAGTGATATCAGAAAATTAAAGTTCATTAGAATATTTTAGAATAAACTAGTAAATATTTTTATATAATGATCTAGGAATAAATTGAGAGTTGTACTTGGGTGGGAGAGTATGGTTGTGTGCTCTTGGTCTTAGTTGGTGAGAGGAGAGGGGTCGGAGTGGAGGTAGGAGTTGGTGAAGTACATGCTTAGGGTTGTGTAATATGGAGAAAAGGAGTTTCGCATCGGCTATATTGGCAAGTTCAGAGACTGTTGGGAAGGATTGTTCTAGGTAACCTAGGACGTTTGGCTCTTTTTAAGAGCATCACATAAGCTAGCACAGAAAATAGCACTGGTAATAGCAGCTGCGGGAGAGCAACTGCGGTTTGTTTTGCTCTTTCAGCGACGCTATATTATGTTCAATTTCAATTTATTAGGCTACAGTTACTGTAACAATTGCAATGAGCTCATGAGAAGTGGAATTGTGTTACTCGTCGAACTCAGACTTTTCTGTATCGTGGCCGCTAAATTACTTACTCACTTAACGCATAAACGATACTACGGTGACGTAAATTTAAGTAAAAAACGTAATCTCGCTATTTTTACTACTGTGACGTCATTTTGACCAATTGTTTATGTTCCTTGGAAACGAGGAGACATCTTGTCGACAAGAAAATTAAATGTCGAACATCGCCGAGAAGAAATTAAAATCAACCGTAATCCTGGTAATGACAGCTGCGGGAGAGAATATTTATTGCTACAATAGCATTAATATACGTAAGTCCAACTTTACATCGAAATTTCTACTTCTTTAGTAACCGATTTTCGATGATTTTTCCGCTAGAAACAAGAATTTCGTCTCGCTCTTTTTGTCAATTTGTCCTTTCGATCTATTTGTAGATTTTGCCCTAAACATGAACACTTTCTTACTGGGAGTAGAGCCTAAGAATACAAAGCTTTGATTACTTTTCTTTACGTCGCAGAAATAACATTTTAACATTCTGGTGCCATACTTTGTATTTAAAGTTTTATGGACATCATTTTATTTTGGTTGTCTTACTAGAATGCAGAAATGTAATCCAGGAAAAGGTTATTTAGTGCTTTGCTAATGATTATAGGCAGTTTGTTGGCGATCTGCAGGGGAACACCCAAACAGTGCAGGTTAATTGTTGTGCAGCAGATCAGTGACATGAGCAGATTATTATTATTATTATTATTATTATTATTATTATTATTATTATTATTATTATTATTATTATTATTATTATTATTATTATTATTATTATGTTTTTATGTCCCAATGTACATACGATCCCTTGGGGTCTTAAATATTAATTAAAAGAGGTAGATCATCTGGAACGGCCACTATTCCTCAGGTTCTGACACAGGGAAAGTGTCACGGAAAGCTACTTCATTGAAGCGTTGGATTGTCAACGTCAGGCGTTGGAAGAGGTATGATGTTTCTCGTACATCATCGGAGATGGTGCTCAGGCTCTTTCCAAGCGCTGTGATAAAGGCCAGGCCTTATTATTATTTTTATTATTTTTCCCCGAGGTACATGTAATCCTTCAGGAGTCTAAAAAATTATGCTAGGAGCTGTTGTTGAATGTCTGAAAAATCCTCCGCAACATCATCATTATTATTATTATTATTATTAATTAATTTATTTATTTATGTATTTTTTGCCATGAGGTACTTCATTCCCTTTGGGTCTTAGAGATTAGATCAGCTATTTTTCTATTATTATTATTATTGTATTTTTATTATTATTATTATTATTTTATTTGTTTATTATCACTGCAGATGGCGTCTGGGCTTTGATGGGGTTGGCTGCAGAGTTTAGCACCGAGTGGCAATTGTATCTGCATTCTGCTCTAGTTCACAAGTTGGCAGAACCACAGGCAGGTTGTTGCATTAGTCAACCCCAGAAACTATGAAAACTCAGATGGTGATGGATTAAGTCTGGTCAAATGCCATCCATTCTTAACTTAAATGTACTCGATAAGCAGCAGCCCACTGGTTTACCTCAGCACTTTTGTGCTGGTTTACCTCAGCACTTTTGTGCTGGTTCACTTGTTTCATCCACATAGCAGTGTTCAAGGAGATCATGTGCTTGCATGATCCTGTCCTCCTCATCTGTGTGTAATACAAAGAGGAAAGGGCCTAGTATTGGTGCTTGTGGAACACTGCAGATGACCAGCCTTATAAGTGACATCACATCCCCTGGACAGATTGCACGCACCCTTTATGTCAGATTCAGACAAACTGAGCGCTCTGTCCTTTGACTCCAACTGAGTGAGAAAGTCGTCGAAATAGGATGTCATGGTCGACTGTATCGAATGTGGCTGGCACATCAAGTAGCGCCAGAAGCGCTAGTTGGCACGTATTGATGGCATCAAGATGGATCAAGAAGCACAGTCTTGGTGGGGTGGCTGCCCGCATTTGCAGACTGAAACCTAGGAAGGTGTGATTCAGACTGGTACTTGATTAGGTGTGGTGTTGGTGTGGGTGCGGGTGCGTGTGTGTTGGTGTGGGTGTGGGTGCGTGTGTGATGGTGTGGGTGTGTGTGTGTGTGGGTGTGGGTGCGTGTGTGTTGGTGTGGGTGTGTGTGTGGTTGTGATGGTGTGGTTGTTTGTGTGTGCTAGTCGCAGTACCCCATGGAGCCCCTGGCGTGGCGTAAAACCCCGTAAGCTCCATGGGGTACTACGACTAGGTGGGTGTGTGTGATGTGTGGGTGTGTGTGTGGGTGTGGGTGCGTGTGTGTTGGTGTGGGTATGGATGCGTGTGTGATGGTGTGGGTGTGTGTGTGTGTGTGCAAGTCGTAGCACCCAATGGAGCCCCTGGCGTGGCGTGAAACCCCGTAAGCTCCATGGGGTACTACGACTAGGTGGGTGTGTGTGTTGGTGTGGGTGTGTGTGTGTGGGTGCGTGTGTGATGGTGTGGGTGTGTGTTTTTGGGTATGTGTGCGTGTGTGTTGGTGTGGGTGTGGGTGCGTGTGTGATGGTGTGGTTGTGTGTGTGTGTGCTAGTCGTATTACCCCATGGAGCCCCTGGCGTGGCGTAAAACCCCGTAAGCTCCATGGGGTACTACGACTAGGTGGGTGTGTGTTTTGGTGTGTGTGTGGGTGTGGATGCATGTGTGATGGTGTAGGTGTGTGTGGTGTGGGTGCGTGTGTGTTGGTGTGGGTG
The DNA here is from genome assembly GCA_963556255.1 of Allolobophora icterica. Lineage (NCBI taxonomy): Eukaryota > Metazoa > Annelida > Clitellata > Crassiclitellata > Lumbricidae > Allolobophora > Allolobophora icterica. The sequence continues at coordinate 38,728,874 of OY744602.1, forward strand.
TGGGTGCGTGTGTGATGGTGTGGGTGTGTGTGTGTGCTAGTCGTAGTGCCCCATGGAGCCCCTGGCGTGGCGTAAAACCCCGTAAGCTCCATGGGTACTACGAATAGGTGGGTGTGTGTGTTGGTGTGGGTGTGTGGGTGTGGGTGCGTGTGTGATGGTGTGGGTGTGTGTGTGGGTGTGGGTGCGTGTGTGTTGGTGTGGGTGTGGGTGCGTGTGTGATGGTGTGGGTGTGTGTGTGTGCTAGTCGTAGTACCCCATGGAGCCCCTGGCGTGGCGTAAAACCCCGTAAGCTCCATGGGGTACTACGACTAGGTGGGTGTGTGTTGGTGTCGATGTGTGTGTGGGTGCGTGTGTGATGGTGTGGGTGTGTGTGTGTGGGTATGGGTGCGTGTGTGTTGGTGTGGGTGTGGGTGCGTGTGTGATGGTGTGGTTGGGTGTGTGTGCTAGTTGTAGTATCCATGGAGCCCCTGGCGTGGCGTAAAACCCCGTAAGCTCCATGGGGTACTACGACTAGGTGGGTGTGTTTGTTGGTGTGGGTGTGTGTGTGGGTGTGGGTGCGTGTGATGGTGTGGGTGTGTGTGTGTGGGTGTGGGTGCGTGTGTAATGGTGTGGGTGTGTGTGTGTGTGTGCTAGTCGTAGTACCCCATGGAGCCCCTGGCGTGGCGTAAAACCCCGTAAGCTCTATGGGGTACTATGATTAGGTGTGTGTGTGTTGGTGTGCGGGTGTGTGTGTGGGTGTGGGTGCGTGTGTGATGGTTTGGGTGTGTGTTTGTGGGTATGGGTGCGTGTGTGTTGGTGTTGGTCTGGGTGCGTGTGTGATGGTGTGGTTGTGTGTGTGTGCTAGTCGTATTTTCCCCATGGAGCCCCTGGCGTGGCGTAAAACCCCGTAAGCTCCATGGGGTACTACGACTAGGTGGGTGTGTGTGTTGGTGTGGGGGTGTGTGTGGGTGCGTGTGTGATGGTGTGGGTGAGTGTGTGGGTGTGGGTGCGTGTGTGTTGGTGTGGGTGTGGGTGCGTGTGTGATGGTGTGGGTGTGTGTGTGTTTGCTAGTCGTAGTACCCCATGGAGCCCCTGGCGTGGCGTGAAACCCCGTAAGCTCCATGGGGTACTACGACTATGTGGGTGTGTGTGTGTTGGTGTGGGTGTGTGTGTGGGTGCGTGTGTGATGGTGTGGGTGTGTGTGTGTGTGGGTATGGGTGCGTGTGTGTTGGTGTGGGTGTGGGTGCGTGTGTGATGGTGTGGTTGTGTGTGTGTGTGTGCTAGTCGTAGTACCCCGTGGAGCCCCTGGCGTGGCGTAAAACCCCGTAAGCTCCATGGGGTACTACGACTAGGTGGGTGTGTGTGTTGGTGTGTTGGTGTGTGTGGGTGCGTATGTGATGGTGTGGGTGTGTGTGTGTGGGTGTGGGTGCGTGTGTGTTGGTGTGGGTGTGGGTGCGTGTGTGATGGTGTGGGTGTGTGTGTGTTTGCTAGTCGTAGTACCCCATGGAGCCCCTGGCGTGGCGTAAAACCCCGTAAGCTCCATGGGGTACTACGACTAGGTGGGTGTGTGTGTGTTGGTGTGGGTGTGTGTGTGTGGGTGCGTGTGTGATGGTGTGGGTGTGTGTGGGTATGGGTGAGTGTGTGTTGGTGTGGGTGTGGGTGCGTGTGTGATGGTGTGGTTGTGTGTGTGTGCGTGTGCTAGTCGTAGTACCCCGTGGAGCCCCTGGCGTGGCGTAAAACCCCGTAAGCTCCATGGGGTACTACGACTAGGTGGGTGTGTGTGTTGGTGTGTTTGTGGGTGTGGGTGCGTTTGTGATGGTGTAGGTGTGTGTGGTGTGGGTGCGTGTGTGTTGGTGTGGGTGTGGGTGCGTGTGTGATGGTGTGGGTGTGTGTGTGTGCTAGTCGTAGTACCCCATGGAGCCCCTGGCGTGGCGTAAAACCCCGTAAGCTCCATGGGTACTACAACTAGGTGGGTGTTTGTGTTGGTGTAGGGGTGTGGGTGCGTGTGTGATGGGGTGGGTGTGTGTGTGGGTGTGGGTGCGTGTGTGTTGGTGTGGGTGTGGGTGCGTGTGTGATGGTGTGGGTGTGTGTGTGTGTGCTAGTCGTAGTACCCCATGGAGCCCCTGGCGTGGCGTAAAACCCCGTAAGCTCCATGGGGTACTTCGACTAGGTGGGTGTGTGTGTTGGTGTGGGTGTGTGTGTGGGTGCGTGTGTGATGGTGTGGGTGTGTGTGTGGTTATGGGTGCGTGTGTGTTGGTGTGGGTGTGGGTGCGTGTGTGATGGTGTGGTTGGGTGTGTGTGCTAGTTGTAGTACCCATGGAACCCCTGGCGTGGCGTAAAACCCCGTAAGCTCCATGGGGTACTACGACTAGGTGGGTGTATGTGTGTTGGTGTGGGGGTGTGTGTTGGTGTGGGTGCGTGTGTGATGGTGTGGGTGTGTTGGTGTGGGTGTGGGTGCGTGTGTGATGGTGTGGGTGTGTGTGTGTGTGTGTGTGTTAGTCGTAGTACCCCATGGAGCCCCTGGCGTGGCGTAAAACCCCGTAAGCTCCATGGGGTACTACGACTAGGTGGGTGTGTGTGATGTGTGGGTGTGTGTGTGTGTGTGGGTGTGGGTGCGTGTGTGTTGGTGTGGGTATGGATGCGTGTGTGATGGTGTGGGTGTGTGTGTGTGTGTGTGTGTGCAAGTCGTAGCACCCAATGGAGCCCCTGGCGTGGCGTGAAACCCCGTAAGCTCCATGGGGTACTACGACTAGGTGGGTGTGTGTGTGTTGGTGTGGGTGTGTGTGTGTGGGTGCGTGTGTGATGGTGTGGGTGTGTGTTTTTGGGTATGTGTGCGTGTGTGTTGGTGTGGGTGTGGGTGCGTGTGTGATGGTGTGGTTGTGTGTGTGTGTGCTAGTCGTATTACCCCATGGAGCCTCTGGCGTGGCGTAAAACCCCGTAAGCTCCATGGGGTACTACGACTAGGTGGGTGTGTGTGTTGGTGTGTGTGTGGGTGTGGGTGCATGTGTGATGGTGTAGGTGTGTGTGGTGTGGGTGCGTGTGTGTTGGTGTGGGTGTGGGTGCGTGTGTGATGGTGTGGGTGTGTGTGTGTGCTAGTCGTAGTGCCCCATGGAGCCCCTGGCGTGGCGTAAAACCCCGTAAGCTCCATGGGTACTACGAATAGGTGGGTGTGTGTGTTGGTGTGGGTGTGTGGGTGTGGGTGCGTGTGTGATGGTGTGGGTGTGTGTGTGGGTGTGGGTGCGTGTGTGTTGGTGTGGGTGTGGGTGCGTGTGTGATGGTGTGGGTGTGTGTGTGTGCTAGTCGTAGTACCCCATGGAGCCCCTGGCGTGGCGTAAAACCCCGTAAGCTCCATGGGGTAGTACGACTAGGTGGGTGTGTGTGTTGGTGTGGATGTGTGTGTGGGTGTGTGTGTGATGGTGTGGGTGTGTGTGTGTGGGTATGGGTGCGTGTGTGTTGGTGTGGGTGTGGGTGCGTGTGTGATGGTGTGGTTGGGTGTGTGTGCTAGTTGTAGTATCCATGGAGCCCCTGGCGTGGCGTAAAACCCCGTAAGCTCCATGGGGTACTACGTCTAGGTGGGGGTGTGTGTTGGTGTGAGTGTGTGTGTGGGTGTGGGTGCGTGTGATGGTGTGGGTGTGTGTGTGTGTGGGTGTGGGTGCGTGTGTAATGGTGTGGGTGTGTGTTTGTGTATGCTAGTCGTAGTACCCCATGGAGCCCCTGGCGTGGCGTAAAACCCCGTAAGCTCTATGGGGTACTATGATTAGGTGTGTGTGTGTTGGTGTGCGGGTGTGTGTGTGGGTGTGGGAGCGTGTGTGATGGTTTGGGTGTGTGTTTGTGGGTATGGGTGCGTGTGTGTGGGTGTGCGTGCGTGTGTGATGGTGTGGATGTGTGTGTGTGCTAGTCGTATTTTCCCCATGGAGCCCCTGGCGTGGCGTAAAACCCCGTAAGCTCCATGGGGTACTACGACTAGGTGGGTGTGTGTGTTGGTGTGGGGGTGTGTGTGGGTGCGTGTGTGATGGTGTGGGTGTGTGTGTGTGTGGGTGCGTGTGTGTTGGTGTGGGTGTGGGTGCGTGTGTGATGGTGTGGTTGTGTGTGTGTGCTAGTCGTATTTTCCCCATGGAGCCCCTGGCGTGGCGTAAAACCCCGTAAGCTCCATGGGGTACTGCGACTAGGTGGGTGTGTGTGTTGGTGTGGGGGTGTGTGTGGGTGCGTGTGTGATGGTGTGGGTGTGTGTGTGTGGGTGTGGGTGCGTGTGTGTTGGTGTGGGTGTGTGTGTGTAAGTGTGGGTGCGGTTGTGATGGTGTGTGTGTGTGTGTGTGTTTGGGTATCGGTGCGTGTGTGTTGGTGTGGATGTGGGTGCGTGTGTGATGGTGTGGTTGTGTGTGTGTGCTAGTCGTATTACTCCATGGAGCCCCTGGCGTGGCGTAAAACCCCGTAAGCTCCATGGGGTACTACGCCTAGGTGGGTGTGTGTTTTGGTGTGGGGGTGTGTGTGTGGGTGGGGGTGCGTGTGTGATGGTGTGGGTGTGTGTGTGTGCTAGTCGTAGTACCCCATGGAGCCCCTGGCGTGGCGTGAAACCCCGTAAGCTCCATGGGGTACTACGCCTAGGTGGGTGTGTTTGTTGGTGTGGGGTTGTTTGTGGGTGTGGGTGCGTGTGATGGTGTGGGTGTGTGTGGGGGGGGGTATGGGTGCGTGTGTGTTGGTGTGGGTGTGGGTGCGTGTGTGTTGGTGTGGGTGTGGGTGGGTGCGTGCGTGCGTGCGTGCGTGTGTGTGTGTGTGTGTTTGTGTGTGTAGGGTCGCAAGGGCGGAGAATGGAGGTCAGAACGGATGATCGAAAGTCTCGGAAGACGGATTCAGGATCGCGATCATGAGCGTCAATATTGGAAACGGAAAAAGAGCATGCAAGAAAGTAAATTATAAATTGGATAATATCCGACCCCGCTGTAACGAAACAAAACCCGCATATAGTCTTTTTAAAGTTATCAATGAACTGCTTTGCAAACCAGTTCTCTGCTCTGATCAGATGAGACTAGACGACTAGAGGTAGAAACCGCTTGAACAAAATATTAACATGTGCAAAACTGTCTAATGTCAGACGAACACTAGTATAGATTAACGTTGGAAGACATTTTTACTGCAAACTCTTCAATACCGGTAATGTTAAACCGAATATACTTGCTGAAAATATGAGCTAATTCTAATAATTATAATTTTATGATAGAAAAATAATCTTGCAAAGTCAGTTACTTGGTTGCCGTATTTGCTAATAATCTGACACTGAATTGTCATAGGCCTATTCATATCATAATAATGCTACATGTAGGTGTCACTTTGGGTAGGTCAACAAAGAGGGAGTTACAGTAATCAATGCGAAAGCAGATCAAGGCATAGACAATGGAAGTAAAGACTGGAGAGGAGACACATCTTCGGATAGCCTTGAGACGTCGGAGATTGTAGTAGCACAAGCGGGTGAGATTAGATATATGGTCAGAAAAAGAAAGGGAGCTATCAAGAATTATACCCAGGTTACGGACAGATGCAGAGAAGGTATAAGAAGGAAAGCTTTGAGATAAAAGAGGGTAGTCAACCTTGGCCAGTTGTTGACGAGTGCCAAACCAAATCAATTGGGTCTTTGCTTGGTTTAAAGAAGACAGGTTTAAGGACAGCCATGCTTGAAGGTCATGAGAGAGAGCATCAATGAGAGCAATAAGAAACAGCTGAGCATACGGGGGCCCATGCACGAAGACCTGGGCATCATCAGCATACAGGCGGCCAGTGGTTAAATGTGTCACAAAGATGGAGGAAATATCAGCTGTATAAAGCAGGTAAAGGAGTGGGCCAAGTACTGATCCCTGGGGACACCAAACTTGACAGTAACCCAGTATATTCTGGAGTCACCTCAGATTATCGTTTGTGTGCGATATGTAAGATACGACCGGAGCCAAAGAAGAGAGGAGCCCCTGAGCCCACATGACGACTCGAGACATTGCAGGAGGATCTCATGGTCAAACATGTCAAAGGCAGCAGAGATGTCAAATAGAGAAAGCAACGGGATCTGGGATCTGTCAAATGCAGTGTAGCTATCAGAGAGGAGAGATAAGAGGACAGTTTCAGTAGAGTTTGTGCAGTCGGTGGCAGAGTTCACAGACATGACTCACGCCACGGTATTTCATTCAAATGAAGAATTCTTTAGAGTTGGGAATCCGGCTGTGACAAAAGCTCGCCGGATTGTCATTTAGGGGCTGCATGTCTGGCGGTTCTACCAGGGTCATAGCCGGATTCCCTACTCTAAAGAACCAGGGTGGACTATTGAGATATGTACTGCAAATTATTAGGACTTTCGGGAATTTGAGGAGTGCGAGGCCAAGTCTGAGGTCTGCCAATTCTTTTAAGTGTGGCTGCAGTTGATCGCCGTCATCAAGAATGCTATAGTATCCTAGAGAATAGAAACTGGAATCTACTTGCGGCTACTGTCTAGGATTCTATGCCAATCTTTGCAGAATGTGATTGCATCAACTACTTATGTTATAATGCATCGCGGTATCTGGAACAAATCAAAGTGTTGGAGTTCACAAATCCTGAGCTCTAGCGGCGCTTCTGTGTGAGCCAGTGGGTTGTTCAGGATCGCCCAGTAAGGTTCTGCGCTGTCGGAGATGAAATTATGGTGGAGCAGACCATCCAGCAAGTGTGGAAGGGTCCTGGAGGTCACTATGTGGTAGCATGACCTATTCTAAGTCGAAACTGACACGGTTCACCGACCAAAGTCAGAAGACACAATCAACAATGGAGAAGGAGAAAAACGACTTCTCGTCCAAGGACATTGCAGAGGCACATATCTATAGAACATGGGCACTGTTGGGGATATTGGAACCTAGACTGGACCTCACCCAATGGCGTCAGAAGTCATTAGAGCAGAGAAGAAAACCGTGGACGAATCTCGAGGAAAAGTCCGCAACTCAAGAGGAAGCCCATTCCAAATTGTGGGTCCAAACAACGGAGAAAGCGCGATGTCGGTGCCTGCTGTTGAGTCATGCAGTACGCCGCTTTCGCTCCTCTTCCAAGCGTCCTTGTGATTCCAGAATATCTACCACTGAAGCGACCGGATCAGGTCCTCCACAATAAGAAGAACAACAGATTCTCTTACAGTAATAATGGCAAACTCAATTTGTGTCTATAATTATTGTGGTCACAGCGAATACAGCAACATATAAAAATACACATATACCGAATGATTAAAAGTTTGCTTGATGGCGTCATCGATGTAACAAAATGACCTTGACCATGACCTTTCAAGGTGAAGATGATCTCGAATGGCGAAAACAATATCAGAAATGAATTCTACATACTAAAATCGGTAACATTAGAGGTATTACACATGTGAATACTCTCAAAACAAAAAAGGTAAATTTTCCAATATGGTCAACGGTGGCCAAATTGGATTTGGCCATTTTGGGGGTGTTCCCGTGGTCAGATTTTGTCCGATTTTTGATATGTTATTGAGCAATTTTTTCCGAGCAGGAAAGCGTTTTAGAAACTTCAATAGCAATTATGCCCAGGTCGAAATGCAAATTATTGGTATTATTATTGGTATTTCTTAGGAAACTGCCAGTCCGCCATTTTGAAATTCATTTTTCGGGGTGTTCCTGTGGATCGATTTTGTCCGATTTCGGTTATGTTATTCAGCAATTTTTTCTGAGCAGGAAGCCGTTAAAAAAAGCTTCTGAAGCACTTTTTCCCATGTCTAACTGCAAATTATTGTTAGGCCCCTATTATTATTGGTATTTCTTAGGAAACCCCAAATCCACCATTTTCAAACTCATTTTTGGGAGTGTTCCCGTGGACCGATTTTGTCCGATTTTGGATTCGTTATTCAGCAATTTTTTCTGAGCAGGAAACCTTTTAAAAAGCTTCTGAAGCACTTTTGCCCATGTCTAAATGCAAATCATTGGTTTTATCATTGATATTTCTTAGAAAATCCCAAACCGCCATTTTGAAATTCATTTTTGGGGTGTTCCCGATTTTGTCCGATTTTGTATATGTTATTTAGGAATTTTTTCTGAGCAGGAAACCGTTTAAAAAGCTTCTGAAGCAATTTTTCCCAGGTCTGAGCTAGATTTCCTGGACTAAAGTATTTTTCAAAATATGGTTCTCTGTTTCATATATGTATTGAATGCGTTTTTATGATGAAGGTTTTTCAGCAGATAAATACAAACACCAAAATGGCCAAATTCACAACACAGCCATAATCAGAGAGAAATGGCAGGTATTATTCAAACTAAGATTTAGGCCTATGTGTCATATCGAAATCGTTTTTGTGAAAACCCAAAATGACCAAAATCGCAAAAACTCTTCTTCAAAACCCAGGAAGATGGCATTTTTGTGTGGTTTCTCTGAATGCTTTTTTATGATGTAAGCTTTTCAGCAAAATACGAAAACCAAGAAGACTTGAATCACAGCAGAGCTATCAAAGCCCAGAGAAGATTGACAGGTAATTTTCAAATGAGATTCATTTGTTTTATGTTTTTGATCCATTTTAATCAAATTAAAGTGTTTCTGCAGATTAATACAGAAACCAAGAAGACCGAAATCACAACAAAGCCTTCCTGAAAGCCGAGAGAAAATTGGCTGGTAATTTTCAAATTGTGGTTTCTCGGTTCCGGTCCACTATTCCGGGGTCCGCTATTCTGGGTCTGCTATTCCGGGGATCCGCCGGAATATACATGCATACAACATGCATACATGCATACATACATACATACATACAAACATGCACACATACATGCACACATACATACATACATGCATGCATGCATGAATGTATGCGTGTATGTATGTATGCATACAAACATGTATGTATGCATGTATGTATCCATACATACAAGTATGTATGCATGTATATATATATACATGTATGTATGCATGTATGCATGTTTGTATGCATGTATGTATGTATGCATGTATGTATGTTGTATGTATGTATAATTGTATATTCCGGCAGATCCCCGGAATAGCGGACCCCTGGAATAGCGGACCCCCGGAATAGCGGGCCGGTACCGGTTTCTCTGGCTCGTATGTTGAATGTGTTTTAATGATAAAGTTTTTCAACAGATAAAGAAAATAAGAATGCCAAACAACTATGCCATCATCAAAGCCCAGAGAAGATTGACTTGTATTTTAAATTAAAATACTTGTTTTTACGTGGATGTCATTTTAGGGATGACAGTTTTTTCAGCAATATAAAAACTATAAATTACCAAGAAAGCCAACATTAAAGCAAGCCATCAGGAGAGTCCAGAGAAGAACATTAGGTACTTTTAAAAAATTCACATTCCTTGATTTTAATCGGAGAGTCCTTTAGGTGTGTACGTTCTACAGAAAAGACAAAACCTTTTGGAAGGCGATTTTAGAGCAAAGACTACCTAAGCACAACTGATTGAAGATGATGCCAAAGGTATTCTTAATGAAGATTTTTCTATTTCACATCTGTATAACACGGTATGTGAGAAGTATTTTTTCAGCCGATAACCAAGGTTATTATTTATCCAACAAGAAAGCAAGCACTGAATCCAAACCATCATCAAAGCAGTGTCCATCACACCAATGAACAAGAGATCAACAAGATTCAACAGGTATTTTGAAATGTAGATTTCTCTGTTTGATATCTTTGTCTTTGTAGGGGCAAGAATTTATTTTCATTAAGTAAAAATATAAAATGACAAGGACGCAGGCATCAAACAAGAATCAGAATTTCCGAACAGATGAACAACAGGTATTTTGAAATTAATATTTCCTTTGTGTCTGTATGTCAGCCTCATGGCAAAAGCTATCTCAACAGATAAATAAAATTGATCAAATCCGTCATTAAAGCAAAGCCAACACCTAGTAATAGGCATATACCATATCGGCCAGTAGTGAAACATTGTCTGCATAGGCCTAATATAGGTCTCTGAGAAGCTTCTTCCCGATGGTGGTGCCTACCATACCACAATCGATGGCGGGCTGTATACTTTTGTGCATTGGTGGCGCAAACGAGATCTGATTGCCATTTGATTGCCCCGGATTTGCCGCTCTGTTGGTGTTCGAAGTGAGCAACCATGTCAAGCTTAGATGACAACGGCGTTGTTAAACACTTGTAAAAAAAGGCAAAACTATATTTCAAATGTATCCCAGTGATAGGGCCTATAAAAAAAACTGTTCAGAATATCGCAATAAATTTGAGCAGATTAAAACTTAGCTGAATTAATGCCAATATTAGGCCTATATATACTGCATGGACAATATAAGATAAATTAGCCAATGACGTTAGTTCTACTGCTATTAAGAAGTTTAATGAGTGTTTCACAATTATAATTGGCCACCGTTAAATTTGTGCCTTGAATCCGCTAAACTAAATTCTTTCTCTTCTCTCGTGTAGAATATATACATGTAAATATGACGCTTTTAAGTCCAATATAATCCACGCCATGTTGAAGCTGTTGAGTGTTGAATTGGAAGAAGAAATATCGAGCAATAGCAGGGCATATTTTAACTGTATAACTAGTGGGACAAATGTCCCAGTAGTCAGGATTTGTCCCAGTAGTCAGAGCGATTTGTCCCAGGCAATGTATGTATAAAGTACAACTAGTGGGACAAATGTTGCAAGAATTTAAAGATTTGTCCCAGTAGTATAATGAGAAAGGTATGACATTATTGTTGAATGACCCCTTGTTATGAATTTAGAATTTTTTTTAGAAAAAGTCTAAAAGTTGTAAGTTTGTGAAGATTAATTCCTAAAAAAAAGTTCTTCGACCAGATCATGGCCGACTTTCTCCGACCCACCTCTGAGAGACGAGTTCCAAAGAAAGATCATGGCTGATTTTGTCCCAGTAGTCAAAATTCCTTAAAATATGCACTGAGCAATAGGACTTCTGGACGATAAATCGCGGTGGATTAACAAAGCCAATTGCGATTAGATATTTATGTTGGCAGGAAAATGTTGGCGAGTTTTTGGATGGATCATGCAATTCATATAGGCCTAGTCTAGCTGTGTTGTTGAATGTTCGGAGCCATGTGCAGAATGCCTAACACGGGTTTTGTTACTGACAGTTATTTCTATGGACAACAACTTCGTGTTGAAAATTATTATTGCAAAGCCATCATCTGAATTCACTTCTTGACCAGCGACGGTAATTGCTTTATAAAATGCAGAGGTGGGAACCTACTGCATGCAGAGCTAACCAAATTCTCAACAGCCTGCAGAGCGTGGCAAGACTGTCAAGTGCCTCACATCATCGAACTTGTAATCTTTAATGCTTAGATGTAGGCCACTAGGCCTATCCATATAGGCTAGGTGACATTATAGTCGGCTATCGTATTGGGGTATTTTATACAGAAAATTGGTTCAAATAAATTTTGCACGTGCATTTCTGCCGCTTTCGACACCATAGATCACGAGCTGGAGCCACTTCATAAAATCCTCTGCTGCTGATCACCATCTTTGTGCAGACGACACCCAACTCTTCATATCCTCTCCCCCAGCTCTTTATCTTCCTCCATTCCTCAACTACTCGACGTGTACGTTAACCTAATCTCTAAATGGATGTCCTCCAACCTACTCTGCCTCAACCATGCCAAAACAGAACTCGTTATCCTTGGCTTCCCGATCAGATAAAGAAATTACCCAACCCTCCCATTCACCCACACGCAAATTCTTCACCTCCGACTCGCCTGTGCGCAATCTTGGCATTACCTTTTGATCCACATCTATCCTACTCTATAGTCACATCTCTAACATCTCGTGCATCTCCTTCATGCTTGTTCATGACCTCCGCCACATTCGACAAATGCTTGACTTTAAAACTGCATCCACTATCGTCACCTCCATTGCCCATTCCAAGCTTGATTACAATCTTCCCTTTTTCGCTTTTCCTCAACCTCGAATCCACCCAAATTAAGCGTCGACAACTCATCCAAAATTCTCTCGCCGAGCTGTCGCCAGGACACACAAGCATCACCGTATCGCTCCCATTCTTAAATTACTCCAGTGGCTGAAAATCCTTGAGTGCATCCACTTCAAAGTCCTGTAGCTAACCTAGAACTCACTACAATACTCTCAGCCAAAGTACCTTCGCGAACTCTTCACCATCCAGCCACCTCGGTATACCCGTTCATCCTCATATCTCACTCTCTCCCGTCTCCAGTCACTACGCCTCTCAAGTACTCCAACCGATCCATATCCCACATTGCGCCTCAACTCTGGAACAAACTTCCTCTGAATTACGCACATTCTCAGTCCTCTACCAATACCGCCACGTGCTCGCCCACCGTCATCTGCATCAGGCTCCTCTACTTATTGACCCACAGGCTTAAAATTAAAGTCTCACCTCTTCAAGAATTCCTACCCTAATCCATCCGATCCTCTGCCTCCCACGCTTTCTAGTCCTCGACGATACCCGTCCAACTGCTTTCCCTGCTCTGTCTGGTCTCTCTGGCAGCCGAACTCGGTCGGACCTCCACTGGACATTGATCTCTGGACAACCCCTTGATGCAACGCAGCGCCCGTGAATAAGCTGGTGCTTTGCGCTTAGCTTTAGAGTAACGCTTTAGAAATATGAAGTTTATGATTACGATTTCGATTTTAGCCTTTCGGTCCTAATTACGTATGGGTTAACGAGGGAGTCCTCAGCCGCCTACGCTTTTCTAAGTAAGTAAGTAAGTATATTCTTTATTAACCAATTGCTAATCGCACTTTGTGTGCAGCTATCCAATAAACACAGCTAAAAGTATATAGCATGCTAACAATAAATGTTTTGCGCATTAGACTGTCGGGTGTGGAATTATGCGGTCATAGCCACGGAGACGGAGTAAGCTTAGTAGGTGGGTTTGGTTGGAGGTCGTAGTTGGTGCAGGACGTTGCCCGGGTCGTCAGGACAACCCCAAAGAGGCGAGTGTTGGCGTTATTACAGAGTTGTTCAAATTCTGGGGAGTCGTCGGGGAGGTAATGAAGGCGTATCAGTCGACGCATCATCGCTTGGAGTCGATTCCTCGCTTGTATCCCGGTGATACGTAGTAACGTATACGGCATGGAGGACTGACATGCCTGACAACATAATTATGCGATCGATATATATGAGAATCGAAATTAGAAGAGCCTCATAGAGTAACTCCCAATATTGTAAAATCGATGACCCTAGTTACTGTGGTTAGCCCAGGTGCGGCGATGATAGCCTGTCTGTTGTGCTCGCTGAATCTAGATTACAATATAGTGTGGATAGATCATTGCATACATAATTCACAGCAACTATATCAGACCTAATTATGCTGCAGTTTATGCCTTACTAATTTTCGAACTTTATATTTGGTAAGAATCAGCCGTCAGCTGATCCTTACCACATAATATAACTTTCGAAACTTATGTCAACATTCAGTAGTTCGACGCAGCGCACGTGAATAAGCTGGTGCCAGCGCTTAGCTTTAAGTATAGCTCTGTAGAGATCAGAGTTGACGTTTACGATAACCTCGGTGGTCGCACTGGAACGTTGGCTATGGGCCTAATACACGCCGAGTCGAATATGTCAGACAGTTTAAGACGGAATTTGGATGGGGTGGGGCCTACACACTTTGCATGTTACCTTCATGCATAATATTATACAGATAGCCTATTACAGAGCCTGACGAGTGTACTGGTTCGTGGGTGTAAATAGGTGCATGCAAACAGAAACCACACTATAGAGAACTATTACACTTTAATTTACAGAAACTAATTTTGTATTATAGGCCTATTTTGTTACTTCTTTTCGTTGTTAGTCAATGGCTCAGGGCCGGATAATCATTTTATAGGCTTGGTGCCAAAATTGTGTAGTAGGCCCGTAATATATAGGCCTATTCAACCAAAAAGTGTTGACGAAATTTAAGTTATAGAACAGATATTTATGAATTTAAAACTGTTCACGAAGTGCTTTCGTAATAGAAAGACTGTCAACAGTACAGTAGCAGCCTTTGACAGTTTTGTCCTATAATAGGCAATGACAAAAATGCCGCCCCTTGGGCCTACTTATAAATGCTGATACAATCATTTGTTTTCAGTCTTCTAAGTGAAAAAATTGTTCTATTCATTTTGAAGTAGGTGCCTATAGGCCTAGGCCTAAATCAGAATGATGAAAATGTGTTATTAATATTTTTATTAATTTATTATAAGTACTTAAACACAAGTTCTTGATTTTCTTGAATTGGCAAGACTACAAGTTTATAAAGGCGTTGATAGTTTTTTATATTTAATAGTTAGTTTCAAGAAAAATATGCTTTTCCTTTTTATATTTTGCCGGAATTTGCCGCCCCTTGAAAAATGCCGCTCTAGGCAGTCGCTTATATATGGCCTATGCCGAAAGCCGGTGTCCCGAGATATTCTATCCCCCTAAAGCGTATCCCCCCGGATGGAATAAACCGGTTTAGAGTATCCGGTGGGATGAACCATTCTATCCCCCCTCGTCATACGCATCACGATAGCCTCGACGAAATTCCAGTCAAAATCACCAAAAACAAAGTAAATTGATTTCAGGTCGACGTACAAACTAAAGACACGCAATTCAAAAATGTTATGTGTGCAATAAATCCAAACAGTACGACTGAATACACTTAGAAACCGCCAGAAATGCAAACTAAACCGAATACTCCATTTCGCTAAGGGGAATACGCATGTATCGGGGATACTCTATTTCGTGACACCGGCTCTAAAGCAGTAGGCCTATCCTGAAACTCTGGCCGTTGCACAATTCATAAGTGTTCATAAGTGTTAAATTTGTCAGTCTGTCGTGTCCCATCGTAGATCTTAAAGCAGTTTTGATGCGCTTCAGGTGACTATTAATACAATCTTTCACCGCTGCAGTTAGACACATGAATTGTAGGAACTGAGGATATATAGGCCTATAGGCAGAGCAATGCAAACATTCGGATATCCTGATTGCAAATTACATTCCTAATTGCATTGCATTCATTATTTGCAGCAGTTTGGAGAGGTGAACTCTCCAAATGTTGCAAATAATGAAGGAATGCAAATTGCAATCAGGATATCCGAGTATTTGCATTGCTCTGCGTAGGCCTATGTATCTTACACTTCCTGTGTCTAACTGCAGCGGCATTTATTGTCACTGACGGCAATTGACTCAAAAATGCCGACGGTGATGGTCGGAAGAGGCTATAAACAGCCTCAGCAGAGTAAAGTGTCGGACGAACACTAACAGTCTAACCGACCTAACGGTCAAAATTATGTCATAATTGTCTTGGCTGACCATTTGCAAGTGACTATTGTTTGTTTGCAGCAAAACTAGCGTGTTTAGGCATATTTCAGTTATTACATGTCAACGATGTAACACTTAAATACTAAAATAAGTTAAAAAATTTAAGGTAGCATACTAATGTTTAGTAGGTCTGGTCTGTGGACCAACTGGAATCGTGGTTAATCCAGGCGTCTCAGTGGCTTTGTCCAATGCAACGTGCCTGCCAGTTTTAAGCCAAGAAATAACATATATCTCCACAATCCGTACTGCTGTGAGAGGCGGACCATCGATGCCATGAAAGAGCTGCTGGTGCTTAAGACCTGACTCCAAACAACTTTTCAGTTACTTAGCTGAAGGGCCAGAAGAAGAGCTGGGGGATTGAATTCCGAAACACGCTCGACAGCTGAAATACTGGTATTGGAACCTGCTAGCATGCTCACGTGGAGCCAATGTAGGACCCATATTCGCTTATGAGACCCGGATAGAGCCCATATGGGACCATTCTAATGCCGATGGAAATGTTGGCAGGGGATGCGTGATAGTCTAGTGGTTACAAGTTAGCGTGCTGGACTGTCAACCGATAGGGGTTCAAATTCCCGCCAGAACAGAGTTTCTTCGAGGTTTCTGCTTCATCTAGTTAAGATACTCGGCTGAATGCCAATATTATGTTGACAAATTTGCAAAATGTAAGCATATAATATGTACATACATATACCGCCGTATGATCTTCCCACCGTACATTATAGGTGAGAATATGAGACGGCGAGTAAGAGAATTGGCCACTGGCCATCCGCCTCATATAGGCCTACCGAAGCTAAGAAAATGAAATTGCCAACTGACAGTTCAAATCGAAGGCTGCCTCAGAGGATTGGCTTGAGGGACTGCTCTTTCTCTCTACTGGCCTTGAATTATAGCCTCTCCTTGATCATGATCCAAGATAATCAAGGAAGTTCCTTTGGATTTTATGTCCTGAAATCGTGTCTGCTTGTAACGAAACCGCGTTGAACCGACTGGATTATGTCGATTAGAAAGCACTCCAAAGAAACGCGCTTTAAAAACTAATGGTTTCTTTCTATGACCAGACTAAGCCCATATTGACAGACTTGCTACGACGGGGATTTCTTAACAGCTTAGCAGCGGAAATCATCTATGAAAGCACGCTTACGTCTACAAACTAAAAACAGTCCCGTGTGTTTCGATTTTAATTAGCTGTCCTTGCCCCTTGCAACGAACGATCTCTTGCGAAGGCTAACCAAAAAATAATGGAATAAAACGAAGTGAAAGCTTTCAATATTATGGGACTGCTGCGCTATCGAATTCGTTCATTAAAATGGATTGGCGCTAAAGACAACAGTCTAATGGATTGCAGCGCTGAGTACTACGCGCTACATCTATTGGGTATACAGACAATCACACTGACGCGTCAGTTACCGCCAGTGCGGTAGAAAATCGCAACTGGTCGGGTAAGCGAAAAACTTCTCTGACCCAACACAAGATCTCGTCTAATCTGAAAATTTTTGTCGGCTCTGTATTAATCCTGAGGTAGGCTACCTATCAATCGATGGTCCTTGCAACAAAGACACGCAGGCTAAAATGTAGGCCTAGTGTAAATCCTTCCGAAACCTTTAATGAACATCCGAGAAGTATGTATATGAAGAAATGAAGAATTAGCCTATAATGAAGGCATTCCTGTGCCACTCTGACATCGTTGATAACCTTTATTTTACGGTGAAATTGCTACGTTTTTATTTTAAAAGGATATTCGTTTTTAAAATGACAACACATCAAATGCTCATCAGATTCAATGCGGTTTACCTCTTTCCGTTCCGCCAAGAGGTGTATTGTCTTATTTCCGCTTCCGGTGTTTGGCGTTACACTATCGCTCGGTAATGGAGGAGCATCGATTTCAGGTTGCCTATTGCCTAAGTCGCGAACCTGTTTTGTATTTCACACAATAGACACTTAAGAAAATCTAATACATCCCAAGTGCTCACACATTAATTTTTGTCCTCCGAGAAATATAGCACAGGTTAATGGCACCTGTCCCTGCGTCCGCTTTCCCGCACACTGTCTACGTGTCCGACGTAGGCTGTGTAGAAGTTTCTATATATAGCTAACCCTTGTCAGGATCGAAACGGTGCTGTATAAATAGCAACATACATCATCATCAGTACTTACTTACTTATTTAGTACGCAATCCTTGCCATGCAGGTCTGCACATCGGGCAACGCAATTTCTCCATTCGTCCCCGTCCATTGCCAGTCTCAACCTAATCCCACGATATGCATCTCCAAGCATTTCAATTCGTCCCTTGTAGTCTCCAGCCAGTTCTTCCATGGTTCC
Source organism: Allolobophora icterica (assembly GCA_963556255.1). NCBI lineage: Eukaryota > Metazoa > Annelida > Clitellata > Crassiclitellata > Lumbricidae > Allolobophora > Allolobophora icterica. Next base: position 38,746,447 of record OY744602.1, read on the forward strand.
CCTTTTTTCCTTCTTCCTTCAGGGGTCCAGTTCATCCCGTGGTTGGCTCTTCTATAGATCCTTCTCCATACGAATCACATGTCTCATCCATTTTAATCTTCTCTTTCTGGTAATGTTCTCTACATCCTTTTTCTCCCGTCTTATGGTTTTAGTCGGTATTTTATCACGCCATGAACATGCAGAATTCTCCTCAGCCACCTATGATGTGCCTCCGCTAGTATTTGTTTGTTTACCACCGTCATCGGCCAGGTCTCAGATCAATGGCGGATCGAGGATTTCTTGCGTGGCATAGGGCAGGGTTTCTACTGATGGACGCAAGGTTCTATGGTAGGTTGGCAAAAAACTTTAAATGATAGCACATGTATAGGACTACTTGAAAGCAAATATTGGCTTAGATGTTTCATATTTTTATAATCTTTTCCACACCCTTTTTCTATTTTGTGACTCCAGAAACTGGATCAGCCCATTCCTCGCTATAATTTTCAAAATTAAAATGAGCAAATAGCCAACAAGCATGATATTACATTTCTTGATTTGTTGGAGAAAACAACCCAATTTCTTCCTTGTTTGCTTTTTGGTGTACCATGAAGTTTGGATCTTTCTTCTCACGTCATCCGTAGGAAACAGAAATTCTTCGCTCAAACCGAGTTGACAAGGGCCATGCTCGCATAGAATTCGTATAGGTCTTGTTCCTAAAATCGAATTAATGTAGGCTTACAGTGTTGATCAGAAGGGATATCCGACTCTGCAAGTGACGGTTGGTGGACACTATCCGTTCTCTGTTGCTCATCATCGAATTTCAAAACTTCGTTTGAAGTTGAAGGTCTTGAGTGCAAGTGAACAGCTTCTTCATCCTTCGTAGGTTGTAATTCAACAGCTGCCACTGTTTCAGTTGCAGCGCTAGCATGTGTAAAATTAAGCAAGTCGCCAGAAAAGCCTACATTTCACTTGCTGTATATATAGATAATTTGGTAATAACTGTTGTAAGTTTCAGCCATTGTTTATCATTTGCTTCACGACTAGCTCGCTTTATAGCTGTAGAAATTGTCTCGGAAGCCGCCTTGTTAAGAAGGTTCGCAACACCCCTTTTGTGCCTCTGTCCTCCAGAATAATTAAAGTACTATTGTTTCTTCCTACTCCAATCTCCTGGCTTGCCAACTCGCTAGCGGCATTTAATCAATTAAATTAATTGCCAATACTCACTTTTTACTATGGCCTTTGCATCAATTCGTCTTGGCCCAGAGCGAATAGGCTATTCATCCGCGCCTCATTCACATTTACCCACTGCGCGTATTAATTAAATAAAAATAATAAAATAGAAAATAAATAAAATATGTACACGAGAACTAAAAATGTAGCACAGTTCTATACGTAGGGCATAATGAGACAACAAGCAAACGAGAACATTCTCTGCACAACCGTACTTGAAAGGAACAAACAAGTTTATTTATATGAGAACCCAAGTAAAAGATAATACGAAATAGGCAAACAAAACAATTGACTGTTTCGACCAACTAAGGGGCCATCCATATATTACGTACGCAAAAATCCGGGAAAATTGGACCCCTCCCTGTTCGCAAGCGTACTTTTTTCACCCCCCCCCACCTGCGTACGTACGCTTGACGCAGACCCCCAGACTCGCTGCAGAATGTGTCGGTTCGGCAGCGGCTGTCTGCACTTTAGGCCAGATTGAAGGAATCCATGGATTCACTGCTCAGCTGTGTGATAGTTTAATAATAGCATTCAGAGGTAAGGACGTAAGATCTTATAAGTGACACCTCTCACACAGTCCTATTTCCTCTGACAGTACCTGATAGTGAAAGACTGAACTCAGGCTCACTTGAAAGCCAATCAATTTGAGAGCTAATATAGACAAATTATAGGTTTTACCCCTCCCCCCCCCGATTCCGTTCGCAAGCGTACGCAAACACATGCATTTGTGTTACCTCATCCCTCTCTATGCGTACGTAATATATGGATGGCCCCTAAGGCAGTAGTAGTCATATGGGAAGTAGAGCCTGAAATGAATGGTCTGTAAAACTCTGCGTCATCTGAACCCGCACTGTGCGCAATTCTTAAAGAATTGGAAATGATTACAATTTCTCCACTGAACTTGGGTTTAACCCGAATGATTGAGAACGGGGACGGTTCAGAATAGTTTCGAGGGAAGTTTTACTTTTAGGAATTATTGCCTGCGCTAATGATTGGCCAGCCAAACATTGAAAAACTCGTTGAATTTATTTGCAATAGAATTTTCGTCACTATACTTACATTTATTTATGTATTTAGCTCAGATATTTTGTTTTATTTGAGCATTCGCTGCAGAAATTTTTTCATGGAAGAGAACGTCATTGTCGTTAGACTCGTTACTATTAAATAGAATAAAACAGAATAAAATTAAATAGAATAAACAGAATAAAAGTAAATGCACTGCTGACAGAACCAGAATTCATAGTGCGTCTTTTTAACCTGTATAGATCCAGATATGTAAATTGTAAATGATAGCGTAATCGTAATAGTAATCGTAATCACATTTCTAAAGCGCAACTCTAAAGCTAAGCGCAGAGCATCAGGATGTTCATGAGCGTTGCGACGTTACACAGTGCATGCGTTTGAACAAAATTGATACGACTTCCATATGAAGAACACGAATTCTGCAAGTGTGCTATTCAGTTGTAACACTTTATTTAGGCTAACCAGGAAGATGAAGTAAACAAATGCAGTAAAAATGGAAGATGATCGTGGTTAAAATTGTAATATTGTTATATTGTAATATCTCATGGGCTTCCACGTATCATACTCGCTTAACTACTCTTAAAACTCTGCAGAAGCGAGCCATTCGAACTATAAGCTTATGTAATTTACCCTTTAGAGCTACAACTCGGCCGTTATTTCTTAGTTTGGGAATATTGCCTTTTGAATGCATAAATAAGTTGCAAGTTGAATTATTTATGTTCAGACTTCAATCGAATGTGCTGATGGGGTGACCCCTTAGCGGGATTGTATCCCTTTGGGACCACTCTTTGCAGCCAATACTGCGCATACCCTTGAATGTAATCTTTAAACTAATTCGTTATTATTCTGTTGTTGGTTGCAATAAAGATTATTTGATTTGCTTTGATTTGATACATACATACATACACGCATATATGCATATATGCATATATACATATAAATGTAGGGCCTATGTATGCAATGCCATGCATACAGTATACACACGTGCATATAGCGACCGTACAGCCTCAATCCTTCTCGGTTTATTCAGTGATTTTTATCCCTCACCAGCGCTCGTAAGATCGGTGAATTGGCGCAACGCCTTTATAGGGCCAGTGTTTGCAAACCTTTGAATTATTTAGTCACGATCGGTATACCCGACGTCCTCTTGAGCAGAGGTCCTGTGAGATATGATTTTACCAAAGTAGCCTAACTACAACAAGTTGTTCGTGTGACATTGCTTGGGGATCAGAAAATATATTTCATCCTCTGCGTCAGAGTTTTTCAAACTGTGGTCCGCGGACCAAAAGGAGGATATGGTGGGAGTCGGCGAGAGCGTTATGAAAATATTCATTAATTATTAAACAGCCTTGTTTTTTTAAAATTCATACAATAAATATAGTGTGCCTGTAGCCTAACTGCGTACGATCCATACGCTCCGATTGGGTTCTTCAGTTATTCTTGGCGTACTAGAGTGACGTAAATAAGAAATATGGTCACGTTATATTCCTAGTCTAATAAACGTGTGTGTTTTAATAAAATTTTATTAATAATTTCTGCTTATCGGCTGTTAATCATTTCTGTACCCAAGGTAAGCGCGATGCATTTGTGATATTCTGGTCTGTTTCCTGCGCCCCTTTAAAATTGCTTACTCAAGAGCACTCCCAGCCCAACCACGGCCGAACAACACAGTTTTGAGGACAGCAAGAAACAAGGTAAAATGACCAGTCGGTATTTGGCGGAGCGTGGTATGGAGCCCATTCCAGGTCATGGGGCCAGCCACAGAGAAGGCACGGCGCCGCAGTATGGCTTTCCGTGCGCGGGGAACAAGTTCAGCTAGCGCAGCTGAGCAGAGAGAGCCACGACGCTGCGAAACATGAAGTGGAACAGCAGAGCTCCCGTTGGTATGGAGGGGCCAAGCCCTCAAAGCACCGCCGGAATAAAGGCAGAGATTCGATAAGTGATGCGATGTGGGTAAGGGAGCCTGTAGAGGACATCCCTCATACACGCAGACACTCTGGCAAACTTGGGGATACAAGGCGGGCAGCAGAAAGCAGGATTCCATTCAGGAGCTCAATCCGGGCAGGCCGGGAGTCCGTCATATATGGGACTATAGTAGCTCAATCGAGAAACAACAAATGCATGGAAAAGCGTGGAAGCTGCACCGGGGTATAAAGAACAGGAAATCACCTTGAGCTGCAGGAGCTGGTAATAGCAGCTGCGGGAGAGAGGATTTAAGTGCCGCGTGAATTTAAGTTCCTGGTCCAGAATGACTCCCAAGTCCCGGACCCAGGTCGAGGAAGAAAGGTGTGGGAATTGCAAGGCAAGAGAAGACGTCTATTCTAGAGAGCTGCTTGGTCGTGCCGAGCCAGATAAACTGTCTTAGCCAGGTTGTCTTTAAATGAACGATAATACAGAGTTTTTCAAAGCATGTAGCAATTTCGTTCACATTCGCTGTAAGATATAACTATATAATTTTGCTGCTTATAGTAGGGACTAGGGAGGTATGGATAACTTTTTGAAAAGTAAGAAAACAGTGCTTATCCAAAATAGCAGCAAGAATTTACAGCTTTTGGAAAACAAAGCAAGCACTCCCCTCTCACATACATTACTGGTTTTGGCGAAACAGATGTTATCGATTTCTTTAAAAATGACTGTTTTCCGTAATTCTTGCAGGAAATTAATAACAGTTTATTCAGTGTTACTTTTAGGCCTATGTTATAATAAGCAAGCTTGTATTGTGGAAAGCAAGCTTGCATTGTGGAAATAGTCTGCCTGTTATTTTGATTAAATTTTAAGTGATAGGGGCCTAAATTTTACTTTTTAAATACTTGGGTGACTGGGTCCGCTGGCTGTGCCTAGAAACAAATAGGGGTCCCCGGCTCTAAAAGTTTGAAAACCTCTGCTCTGAGTGAAGGGTCACTAATTATTGTCAAGGCGTCCTTGAGTAATTATTAATTATTAATTATTAATAATTAGCTGTCTTCAGTCTTAGACGTGCGCTTTGGGAAACGAAAGAAACAAAATGTCAGCAGACTCAGCTAAGTTTTTAAAGAACTATCAGAAAATAGAAAGGTACTGCAAAGTTCAGTAACTGCCTTGTTTTTGGGTAAAGGTGATTCCTCTCACTCTCGAGTGAGCCTCAGTAACGAGATATATTAATACGCTGATATGATCACGGGACAAGAAAGACGAGGTCACTTGTTATTTAAATCGTTATTTTTATTGTTCGCTTATACACGGTGAGTCATTAAAAACCGTGTCCCTATATAAGTTAACGTAGTTCATTCAGATAGCCATGAATTTTAATGAAATTTCAGAACATTGACGCTTGATGGTCTAGCCAAGTGCTACATAAATTATTTGTTATAAAAAGCTGGCCCAGCCTAAACTGTAATTGCGTAACGACAACCCCGAAAAAATGGTGTTTACCGAAGAAGATAAACATGTCACAACTTCTAAGAAAGAATAAAATTACAGTCCGAAACGTTTTTCAAAAGAATTTTCAGATTAAGGGCTCGACGTGTGGTGGATTGAAATGCTCTCCTTTCAAAGATCGATGAAACTGGGTCTCTTCATCGTCAAGCAGGTAGTGACCGCCCTCAATCGGCCAGAACGGTCGACAATGTTGAACAGTTTGAATCGCTGGTGCTCAGTCAGGAACGTATGGCGCAAACGCATCGTACGCAGAGACAAATAGCTCGAGAAATAGGAATTAGCCAGTCATCCGTTAGGAGAATCGTTAAGAGTGATTGACATTTGCAATTTTTAAAGAAACGAGTTGCGTCATCGAATTGTGGAGGTCAGGGACGAAATGGATCAGCGCATCTTGATGAGTCAGCCAAGCAGTTGCGTACGCGTCTTCGTGCATGCGCGTATGCCCAAGGAGGTCAATTTGAACACAGAATTTAACTTTCTCAATGCTCAGTAATAACTCTTCTATCTAAACTTAAAATTTCTTTAACATAATCTGATATCTGACGAAGTTATAGTAAAATATGTAGGGACACGGTTTTTTATGACTCACCGTGTATATCAAATATAATTGGTCTAATACAATAGAAAGCCAAACTTCTGTGTGCCATTGATGTAGAACACTGTTTTTTCATCTTGTTTTTCGGCCCTTGAACCGGAAATGAACGAAACCAAAGTCTTGAACGACGAGCCGATCGCTGCACAGCAAAACTTTCTGTCACACTGAGCGATCTCAACAAGTTCGAACTAACAACCATAAGCCATTATGCAAAGTAGGCTAGCGATAAACCACTGACGTTGTATGTGTCTATACATGCATGTATGTTTATGGATGGATGGATGTATGGATAGATAGATAGATAGATAGATAGATATATATATATATATATATATATATATATATATATATATATATATATATATATATATATATGGATGGATGGATGGATGGATGGATGGATCGATGGATCGATGGATCGATGGATCGATGGATGGATCGATGGATCGATAGATAGATAGATAGACAGACAGACAGACAGACATACCGGCCTAGAGACAGACAGGCAGATGAACAGATACAGGGTATACGCTCCTAAGGCTCTCCTTCTATGGAATCCGCTATTGAGGCAGAGTTACGAGCGGGGGTCTTAACGTATAGGAGAGAAAAGCCTTTGTTCGATGGTAATAAGACCATCATTAAAAGGTTTTCTAAAGGCGCTGTATAAATATTTCTAGAAGTTCAGTTTCATGTTACCAAGTTTCTAATGTTTCCGGCGATTCGGATTGAAAGCCGGAAGTTATAAGGATAAAAACAACATTACTTAGCACAATGTAAGAGGCGATATATAAAATATCTCTAGGAAGATCGTCTTCTTGCACGATTTTTTTGTCTGATCTTCTCTTGTCCGTCTTATTTATACAGCCCCTTCATGTTCTTCTACTTTCTCCGCTTATTCTGCTTCTATTATTCACCCTACGCTTTCTCTTTCTCCTCCGCTTTTTCTTCTTTCTTCTTTCCCTTCTTCCACCTTCTCCTCCTCATTCTTCGTCTTGTTCTCGTTTTTCCTCTTTCTATTTGTCCTCTTCATCTTTTCTTCTTCCTCCTCTTTTTCTTAATCCTTCTCGTCTTTTTCATTCTCATCCTTCTCTTCCTTACTCCTCTTCTTTTACTCCTCCTTATTTGTTTTCTCTTCCTTCTCCTATCCTTACCGCTCCTTTTCCTTATACTGCGCCTAATAATTTTTTATACCTTATAATTTGTTACTTCGTCTATTCTCCCTGTCTATTCTCTTCCGTGCTTTCTGATTTTCTTCCTCCCAATTTTCTTTCTCCTATCCTTATTCCTCTTCTTCTTATTACGACTCCTGTTCATCCTCTGTTTCCTCCTCTCCTACGCACTATTTCCACTTATGCTGATTCTTCCTTATCATCACCCTTTCTCCCTCCTGCTCTTCCACATCTCGCGTTTCTTACGCAATGAGCTTTGTTTAGACAACGCGACTCTGCATACGGGAGGCCCTTGTTCCTCATTCTACATCCATCCATCGCTACCTCCCTCCTTCCTTCCCACCTACCTCCGTTCGTCTGTACTTCTCTCCCTTGCTCCATCATTTCATATGTGTCTCTCTCTTTCTGTCTGTCTGTCTGTCTGTCTCTCTCTAGTCTCTCACTTCTTTCATCCCTACGTTCGTGTGTGCTTCTTTTCCTTCTTTCCTCCCTCGCTCTGTCTATTCTTCGCCCTTGTCGATCAGTTACCGCCGGGGGAGTCTGCCAGTATTTGCTGCATCAATGGCTTTTCGCCTCGTCCACAAAATGTCGACGCCTTTAAAGCGTTTGACCTGCTGCAGTTCAACACGAGAAGGCCAAGTGACTTTATGCATGCGTCTAGACAGGCAGGCAGACAGATGGGCAAGCAGGAAGGAAGGAAGGCACGCAGCCAGACAGACAGACAAGAAAATAAGCACGCAGTTAGTCAATCAAGCAGACAGGCAGGCAAGAATAGTGGTAAGCAAACAAGAAAACAAGCAAGCAAGTAGGTAGATGGGCAAGTAGGGAAGCTGGCACACAAGCTGACAGTGCGAGACAAACGAGTAAGTGGCATCAACGATCTTATTTTAGGACATGGTAGCAAGTAGCGCTCACCGAGCGAGTGAGCTGGGATATCAACGCGCATTGAGAGCGCTGTATACGCACATAGCTTTGCACGGACTACTCTGCTTCGAAATGCACACAAGTCCGCGGATGGATATCAGTCGCAAGGGTCTTCGTTCGATCAATCAGACTTACCTGCTTTATTGGCGAGAAATACGTCTACAGAAGAACCAGCGGGAATACTCTGTCGCCCTTTCACTCGAGCTCCATCTCCGTCTGCGCACATATGCATGAGTGACTCGACTTGACAAGTTGCAGCCGCTAGGTACGTATTCATACACTGTCTTATTCTAAATTGACATAATCTGAAAGAAGTTGATCTGAAGACACCTAATTCAATGCGATATCCTTAAGCCAATATGGCATGTTGCGAAACTTCTACATTCTACCTTTGTCTTAAAAGCATACCTTATCTCATACAACCTTATAACGTACCTCAACTGAGTGACGCTAAAGCGTGGTTTGCACGCTCGCCTTCGTATGCGGAGTGAGAGTGGGTTCGAGTAACCTCTGGGATGTTCGCTGCTTGACGACTTTGGGCAAGTCCTTCATGCACAGTAACCTGAAAACAGTTCAGCTGAAAAAACTGCTAATACCTTGCCTAACACGGATAAAGGAAGAGGGCGATTCGTATTGACATATTGAGGGGAGGTGACCCCAAGGAGGTGACCCCAGCTCGCCTGCGGTCTCCTTTCATCGCTAAACTGAAACTACCGGGTACGAGGTTTTTCTGGTCATGGGCTTAACGCAGGGCTAATGGTTCTGCTGGAGTGAAGGAAGAAGGCTTGGTGGTAATGTTTATGGCAGTTTCCTGAGAGGAAAGACGTGAAAGGAGACCGCAGGCGAGCTGGGGTCACCTCCTTGGGGTCACCTCCCCTCAATAGAGCAACAATTTAGAGTGAGGTAACATAAGCAGTGTAGGAGCTATAGGTACAAGAACTCGAATCTTCCGAAACCAAGGTGCGACCGTACGTACGGTACGTACGTTATTTTTTCTATAACGTACGTACGGTACGCGTACGTTATTATGCCGTACGTTTCCGTACGTTCACATCTGTTTATGACGAAAATAAAATGCATAACATTATGCCCAAGAAAAGTCAATAATATTTAGTGATTGACGGTCGTAAACAATTTTAACCATTACGTCAGTGGCTGTTCAGTGATCTCTACTTTCAAACTTTTAAATTCCAAATTGCTAATATTCTGTCTAATGTAGGCCTATAGGCCCCCTATAGTGTGAAGAATATTAAGATTTTACGGCACACTTTATAGGATGATCATGTGCCAGTGGTCATTTTATTGGTAATACTAAATTTCGGTACCGTTCGTAAATAACTAGGCCTGCGTACGGGGAGACCAATACTGTAGAGCTAAACTTATCATTTTTGACGTACTCGTACGGTTCGCGTACCTTATAAGACTACAGTTATATTGAGATTCGTTGTGAATGATCAAATAAATTTGTGGCATTTTTAACGTACGCGTACGGTACGCGTTATGTCCGAAACGTACGGTCGCATTATGTCCGAAACTATCAAAGCTACTCGAACGAGTGGTGAGCGATCAGCTCATGGGTCACGCATGGGCGACGAATGGATAGCGGGCTGGATGAGATCCAATCGCCTGCTCCTAAATCCGTAAAAGTGGTCAGCTCAGTACTGACCCTCTGAATGTCTGCGGGACGGTGATATGGCCACCAACTGTGGTGATCGTGAGTGACCTCGTCGGGGTCGAGGTCGAGTCTGACATGTCTGTGACGCGTCACGTTGGACGGATGGCTGGCCAATGCTTCCGTCAGCTCTGTCTGACCAGGACTATGGTCTGTTTCGTCGTCTCACAGGTAGACCGCTGCAACAGTTCGCTAGCCGGTGCGCCTAGATATCTCCTTGACAGGCTATAGTCGGTGCTGAACGCAGCTGCGCGGCTTATCTGCAACAGAATCAGATTCGATCATGTCACGCATGGTCTCTTTATGCCACGTCGCCTTTAATAAAAACTTTGCCTCCTCGTCTTCAAGGTATTAAATGGTGTGGTGGGCTGGTGGCAGTTTATCTTGGGACGTACTACGTAGACATGCCATCGTCAGGGGCCGGGGTTCTGCTGAGATCATGTGTGAAAGATGACCTACACGTGCGTAGGTCGAAAACTTGTTTCTGGGACCGTGCTTTTTCAACCGCAGGCCCGAAGTGTTGAAATAGTCTTTCTCCTTCGATTCACACTGCTGACTCAGTTGAGTCTTTCAAGACTAAACTTAGGACTTTTCTGTACACTAAGGTCTATCTCGATTAGCCATTATGTTGTGACGGCTACCTCGTTATGGCATAGCTGAGTTACGGCGCCTTAGAAATTGTCGGTTATTGTTATTATTATTATTATTATTATTATTATTATTATTATTATTATTATTATTATTATTATTATTATTATTATTATTATTATTATTATTATTCAGCCGAGGTTGTTAATTTCTGTGCTGTCTGCGGGACTAGGGGTCAATTACAGGTGAAAGTTTATCTATTGTGTTTGAGCTCGGAGAATAGACAGTCTTCAACTTTCGTTTGAGCGGAAGAGACCCGTTATAGTTACGTTACAGCAACGGCTTTTTTTATCCCAGAATAAGGCGCGTTTTAGAATGCTGAGAGCCTGGCCTTAAGCTAATTGTGGTTATATTTTCTTCGGGAACTTACGTGTAGTGCCTAGTGTAGACTTAACAGGTGATCAGTTTTGTCGGCAAATCGGCAATAGATAGGCCAAGCTGCATCATCCTGGTATGAACCCAATCCTGCATTCTACCCGCAAGCTGAATACTGTATGTAGTGTGTAATTTAGTTCACTTCAATATAACATTATATATATATATATATATATATATATATATATATATCAAAACATTTCTTTTCATGTGGCCTTGCGCTCTGGGAGCGCCTCTGAATGGCTCACCCTAATAGAGTCGCTTTATAAAAGTTTAAATACAATACAATTTAAAAGTGTGTTGTTTAGTATAATACGATATTTTTAATCGCACAGCCAAAGATGTCCTCACATCCTTGCCGGGATCACCCTCAAATTTGGCCACGTGATAATATGCCACAACTAGGCCTAGGCCTAGCTGAACCCCGACCTCTTTGCCATGCGGACATTGCGGAGCCCTTTGACGTCATCCTGGTGCGGACCAAATCCTGCATTCTACCCGCGGAAAAATTCTAAAAGGGCAAGTCCACGCAAAAAAGTGGCAATTCGTCTTATTGCCTTACAATACATCCGCTTACTGTGCATTTTAAGATCTGTCACGGCTTAGGTGCTTCAGTGTCTATAAATAGTACTTTCATCTACATTGGTTGTGTCCATGCGACACAAAACAACACATTGTTAGCGTAGAAACTGTAAACAGATGTTAATGCTAGTATTTGGGAATCATATTTCTGAGACATATCCGAAATTAGGCAAATAGTGTCCATGAAAACTCGTTGAACCAACAGTGGATAGTTATGGTTCGTGTAAACACGCCTATTGGCTAACGGCGGAGCCTTACTTTATCATAAAGCTTCCATGTGCCACAGTGGAACGATGGGAGGCGCTTATCTTACGCTTTTCGGACTTTAAGCTGGTAATGGACGAAATCAAGGTCTTGGACACGAAGCCTTAAATTATTAGCCCTGAATAACTTACTCCACCTTACCCTGCCCCATCTCACCTTACCTTACCTTAGTCACCAAGCAGTAGAATTTAATTGGTTCCGGTGTAGACTTGGAGGTGAGTAGAAAGTACTCCGATGTACCAACTGTATAAATTTGGGATAAGTCCACTGCCGGATATGAAGCTGAAGAGCGTAGATGAGCGTCTTTCACTATTAGAGGCACGGGTGATTTATTGTCATTCATTTCCTTGCCTCAGTACACAATATTACGCTGCACTGCATTACATTCTAGTGTTCCATCCGTCGTCAGATTGTTTTGCATCTCCGTCATGGCTTCGCAGCATCAGCAGCATCCTTCTTTCGTCACGCATGAATGGAGCGCCATTGTCCATCACATATTTCGGCGAAGTGGATACTGGTCAAGCGGGATGTTGCTGCGATTGACGGTCGTCTGCCTCATTCTGCCCGGTTGCATCCACCCGCCATTTCCGGTCAATGCAGCGACCTCCAGAGCTTCAAGGTCATCGGTAGGTCAAAGTCATCTGTAGTTTAAGATCTGAAGCGATTTTAATATTAAACGAACTGAAGGTTATGTGTAGGTTGTCACTGTTTGATCTCCAGGATTAAGCTTTCAACTTGTAGGAGTTTGACGTTAAAGGACGTGGTACCTTTCCCGTTACCCTTATAATGAATTTGTTATTGTTACCTTTAAGCCTCGGTGGAGTTACTATGTAAGCGCATAGTAATTGCATTACCTTTATCGTTACCCCTCTGAGTAGTTTCTGGAGAGGCGTGTAAAAACAAACGGGTTGCCTTCAATTATTTTGATGAATATTTTCCATGCATTCAACTTAACGCTTCTTAGGATTTCTGCAAAGGCGTGATGCGCTGACTTTACGATAAACTATCTTAGGACTTTAACGACGAGCTGCATTGGCTTCCCAGTCGCTTTTAGTATACTCTGGTCGTTAAAGTGTTAATGTTTTACTCTGCATATGTGGCAACCACTTTCTTGCTTCCCAGAATTTGTGCAATATATGTCTGTTGCGCGTTCATATTGCGGACATAAATTATTCAGCCCGAAAGCAAATGCATCAAATGCAAGATTCCATTATTTATTCCTTTTACTCCGCATAATCTTAGCCTTGGCAAGGGATCTAACCCCGCTGCTTAGCTTAGAGTACATGTCTTGTTATTTATATAGCGCTCGTAAAGAATCCCTAAAGGAGCAACAGAGCTTTTGATAATCCGCACGCTCTGTACTTACGGGCAAAAAGTAAATACTATCTCAAACGGTGGTCGCAGTCTGCCGTCGCCAGGTGGCCTGTCAGGAGCTTAACCTGTCCACGCCTTATTATCCACTTCTATCCTTCTATCTCCTGCTACTGTCTCTGTCTCTGTCTCTTCTTCCTGTTCCGTTCTCTCCACTCATCCTGTTTTTCCTTATCTATCTCGATCGCTGTTTCTGCGGCGCTGCCTGTCTCTTCTCTCAGTCTTTTTGTCTCTTTTATTGTCTTTCTGTCTCCTTTCTTTGTCTGCCTCTGTCTCTTAATCTCCGAGGATCTCTCTCTGTCTTGCTTTCCTTTCTCTGTCTTTGGCTGTTTCTTTTTTATGTCTCTCATGTCTTAATCTGTCTCAGATTCTTTATCGCTTCGTCCTTATCTCTCCTCTGTCCTTCTCCGTCTCTCTCTCTCTCTCTCTCTCTCTCTCTCTCTCTCTCTCTCTCTCTCTCTCTCTCTCTCTCTCTCTCTCTCTCTCTCTCTCTCTCTCTCTCTCTCTCTCTCTCTCTCTCTTTCTCCGTCTCTCTTTCTTTCTCCGTCTCTCTCTGTCAATCTCTCTTTCCACTGTTTGCTGCAGGCTTTAGAACTCCACCGGTAAATCATACCTATGAACAATTGCATTTGTCCAGTGCTTGAGGCGAAACAGTTGTCTTAGACCGAGTTGGAAACTTTTTCGCTTCTGATTACATGCATAATAAATCTACAAATTCACGTGTAGACAGCTACAAGGCTATGACTATGTATGATTAGTATTATATACTTATTCTTCTGATTAAAAAAGTCGGCGATTTTCATAACGTTAGAGAGGAATGTTGGATTGAGCACGCTGTCAGAATTTTGTGACAGCTCTATCACTCTTTGGTCCAACTCCTCGCTTTTTAACAGTCGAGTTTGATTTAGTTTGGTTGGTGGGGTGGTAGTGTCGTAGTGATTAAGTCGCTGGCCGGCACTTCGAGATCGGAAACTGTGATTATGTATATATTCCATTCTAATATTAAGGTGTTTGACCGAAGTACGAAGACATTTCTAAGACAAAGTCTATTTGACAGAAGCAAACTCAGCTGCGTTTTCAAAGAACCATCAGAAAGAACAACTCCTGCAAAGTTCACTAACTATACCGCTGTTTTGGGCAGAGGGGATTCCTCTCACCCTAAAGTGAGCCTTAGTAACGAGACTTCAGCAACTGGAACATTACTAATTCCCTAACGGAACTTCGCATATCAAATACTTTACACCGAGTCACGTGGTTACACCAGAATGGGCACATACACTAAAACCTAAGGATATGTGCCCAAGCCTTTCTGACGCTGATCATTAACTTGCCTTCATCATCAATATGGCCATCCCAGATTGCACTATAGAATAGAATGCCTAAAGACCTGCAGAAATAATCCAAAAAGAAACGAATACGTAAGAGGTCAATAATTAACAGAGTAACCGAAGAGGTTTTTCAAAATAATGTTATTGGTATACTTTAAATAAATTGTTGAATCGAGCTAGTTTCTATAATACATATAAGAGAAAATATTCACGAATATTGTGTATTAGTGTTTGGGGGACGAAAATTAAAAATGCTATTCGGTACAGCTTTAGTACATACATACATACATATATACATACATACATACATACATGCATGCATACATACATACATACATGCATACATACATACATACATACATACATACATACATACATACATATATGCATGCATGCATACATACATGCATACATAAATACATACATACATAAATACGTACATACATGCATACATATAATTATGCATACAGGCATGCATGCATGCATACATATATACATGACACATAGTTATATATACGTACATACATACATACATACATACATACATACATACATACATACATACATACATACATACATACATACATGCATACATACATGCTTATATATATATGCATACAGACATGCATGCATGCATGCATACATACATTGCACATATACATACGTACATTACGTACATACATGCATACATACATGGTTACATACATACAGGCCCGTTATGCATTGCTCTGTGAATATCAACGCCGCTTAACTGCAGTCAGCTTAGAACAGGGGTGGCGAACCTTTTTTAAGGTGCGTGCCAAAATGCTGCTAAATCATTTTTAAAAATACCGCCGCGTGCCCCTCGGAAATTTGCACAGCATACAATTATTTTTCTCATAATTATAGGTTTTAGTTAACAAAGCGTAACAAAAAATGAATTAAAGACGTTATATCAAAGATCGGTTTGAATGGTGTTAATTAAAATTAAGTCCTTCAACAACGAAAATGTGGATTCGAACAGGGATTTTGTATTTCTAAGTTTGAATTTTGGGGGACGCTCTGAATTCCGCGTGCCCTACAAATTTCAACGCGTGCCGCTTCGGGCACGCGTGCCATAGGTTCGCCATCCCTGGCTTAGAACATTCTGGCCACTTAGGCAGTTCTCCTGTGGACAGCAAACGACTTTGGCTATCTAGTGACCTGTCTTAGCTGCACTGTTGACCTGACCCTCTTGGCTGCTGAATTTCCTCTAACATCATTTTCTACCTCTGTCCGGAACCTCGGTGTCATTCTTGACCAGGAACTAACCTTTACTAAGCACCTCTCTTCTCTGTCTCGCTCCTGTTTCTACCATCTCCGCCAGCTTAGGGTTGTTGCTCGCTCTCTCTCAGCCTCTGCTGCTTCAACTCTTATCCATGCCTTTGTTTGCTCTCGTTTAGATTATTGCTCTTCTCTCTACACCGGTCTTCCTCAAGCCCGCCTGTCCTTCCTTGAGAGGGTCCTTCGGTCTGCGGCGCGCCTTGTTGGCTCCATACCCCGCTTTGGTAGTGTATCCTCCTACATGCATCATACTCTTCATTGGCTTCCCATCCGGCAGCGTATCCTGTATCGGCTTTGCTCTCGCGCCTGGCATTGTGTTTTGGGTATGGCTCCTTCCTACCTATGCTCCGTTTTTACTCTCTCTTCTTCTCTTAAGGGGCTCTCAGCCCTCCGTTCCTCTTCTCGGGGTGACTTTATAGTCCCATATGCCCGCACTGCTACTATGCAGCGCCGAGCATTCTCTGTCGCTGGTCCAACTGCGTGGAATGACTTACCATCTCTCCTTCGCCTATCTCCTCGTACTCACCCGTCTTCTTTTTACGCTCTATTGAAGACTTTTCTTTTTGATCAGGCATCATAAACATTTTTTGTTTAGATTTCCTGTAACTGTATAGTTACTGAAGGCATCATAGTAAGTAGGTTCCATCTCTGTCATTAAATACCACTACATTTAGCCAACTTTACACAGAACATGTGAACTTCTGTTAAGTGCATAAGTCCGTCAAGTGTGTAGGTTCAAGGCAGTAAGTTGCGTCGACGGTACATATTTTTTGTTTATTTTATTTATTTATTTCGGATATTTCTATAGCGCCTCCACAAGTCTACTACTACTCAGAGGCGCTCCCGACTACAGCTGTCGGAATTTACTGTGTCGGAATTTTCACGCCGAAGCGCCACGAGCAATCGCAAGTGAAGGGCTTGCCCAAGGTCCGTACGCAACGGCTAGGTGGGATTCGAACCTGCAACCCTCCGGTCACAAGGCGCCGAACTTACCACTGAGCCACCACGCCCCACCTATGATACGTAAGTACAGCGGAAAACGAATTCAAGAAAAATGACTGACTAAAAGATTGAAAGCTTCTGTGCCTAATTCTACCGCATCATTGTTTGAAAGTCGTTTATGCTACTGCTGCTGATGACGGTGAAAATGATGACGATGTGATCATGATCTGCTGAGAATTTAATAGACCAGCGCAGCTGCAGCAGATGGACTGGGTGATTCGCAGACAATGAGATCAAAGACAATCGATCTACAGCAGTAATATACGACACCAAGAAAACATGATGGAATCAACATCACAATAGTGGGAATAATTGGTTCTCCTATGAAGGAAGAATCGAGAACGTAAACTCTGCAGAACTATCTAGCGAAGACTATTAAGAGGCTGATGGAATATACAAGCGAATTTAATAATAAAAGACATTCTGGCAATTCTGGAAAGCGTTACCAGTCTTACAATAAAACAAATGAAAAGTAATTAGGCTAATCACCAAAAAATTACAGCAGTCACAGTGCCTCTGAAGTTTAGACCCACAGAACTTCGAATGCCTGAATTCACCCAAGGATCTCTCTTAAGCACTTCCCTCAGAGCCTCTGATCACGTGGACACCCAGGGCGCCGGGACATGGGACAGCAATTTGTCAACCTCGGACCAGCCGAGGATGATGTATCTGTTGACCAGCAACCACAATGACAATATTAGATAACTCTATCCATGACAAAATCCTCCCTCTCTATTCTAGGGAAAAGCCACCCACATTGAAAAGCCCAAACCATTTATGATGCGCCTATGGTTACATTTTACTACTGCTGCTAATGCTGCTGCTTCTACCACCTCACTACTACATGTACTACTACTACTACTACTACTACTACTACTACTACTACTACTACTACTACTACTACTACTACTACTACTACTACTACTACTACTACTACTACTACTACTACTACTACTACTACTACTACTACTACTACTACTACTACTACTACTAATACTAATACTAATACTAATACTACCACCATCTCCATCACTTTTACTAGTTGTCAGGTTTTCAAAAAGCGTTATAACCGTTTGAGTGACGTTTGAGTGACTGCTCATTCAAGGAACGTCAATCTGTGACACCTACTAAACAGGCAATCAAACAATTTCATGACACCCCTCGAAAACGGTCAGGGGCATGGGCACACATATAGCTTCTCTATACCGTATGCGGAGTCCGCTGCAAGGATCGACAGATGAATAGAAGGAAGGAGTGACGGACGAATGGATGAAGTGAAAGAGAGAGAGGGAGAGAGAGAGAGAGAGAGAGAGAGAGAGAGAGAGAGAGAGAGAGAGAGAGAGAGAGAGAGAGAGAGAGAGAGAGAGAGAGAGAGAGAGAGAGAGAGAGAGAGAGAGAGAGAGAGAGAGAGAGACGGACTGAAAGAAAAGAAGAACGAGGTTACGTAGAGAAATTGGCAGAAGGACGGAAGGAGATATGGAGGCGGATGGACGGAAGGATTGAGGGGAGGGACGGGAACGTGCGCGCGAATACAGAAGACGACCTAATGCGAAATCGTGGAATGAATAGCAGACGATGACAAAGGCAGAAAGGAGATGCCATCTAATGAAAGAGACTGTTGTACTCAGCTGCTGAGACATCTGCCAAGTAGTCTCAGCATCCACCAGAAACCGACCGCAACTTATTTGACCAGCCACATTAAACGCCGCAAGCGACATGTCCGGTAATGCCAGAGACCATTGTGGCCAAAAGTCCTATAAAGGCACCTGACAAATGTTCTGTTGACATACGACAGCATACAATATGCCAAATTACCATACAAAAAATATGCAGTAATACTATATAATACAATGCAGCGCACTAGAGTACAATAAGCTACAATATACGATAGTGTGGTTTTCGGTTACAGTATAATGCAGTATATAACAATCAATCAATCTGTTCAATCAATATGTTTATCAATCAATGTAGTGCAATACGACATCAGAAGTATTTAATGATATTACGGCCTGTAACAAACTATGAAAGCTGGACTCCTTTTTAGCGGAACATCACTGCTCGTTCTGGGATCACCCTTTGTTACCTGTTCATCAATAACACTTTTGTATCAATAAAAGGTTTTGAATTGGATTGAAGTAATGTTTATTAACACTCCCAGGAGATGAATTTGGAATAATGCCAGTTTCCACCGCTATTTAATCAGAAACCTCGTAAACATCGAATTGTATGATCAAGAAGTTCTATCACACTGGCCTAAAGCTAGACATTATTGCGGAATATCACGGGGGAAAAGGACAAAATTGTGTAGCCACTCTGTCTACTTAGCGTAGACCACAACAACAGAGTGAGTTTCAGAGCTACGTAAACTTATCCACTGCATTAAACTTTATTGCGGGTTCAGTCAGAGGCGCGAGACAAGTGTCCGCAAACAGCTTGTCTGTGATTGTTACAAGGAGTCCTCGAACCTGGAAACGTTGGATTAAAGACCGCGCTCGCCGAATAGGCCATCGTGCCGCGAAAATTACACTCGACTGGTTGACAAGGTTAATTAAAGTAGAGTCAGGAGTTTCTTGACATTGGGTTTGTAGGATTTGCAAGTAAGTCCGGCCAAAACAATTCATTGCGATCTTTTATACTTCTTTGCGCTGGAACTACCTTCCTGCAGGCGTAAGCCCTGGATTTTTGGTCGCAGGGTTCTAGAAGGAGCTATATCAATGCCCAGGGACGTACAAACAAATACCTGTGCTTTGTGTGAAGGTGCTTTTGGTTCTAGTAACTGTCTCATTATTTGAGATGGATGACAGAAATCACGGACGATAGGACAAAAGGACGGAAGGTCGTAAGGATGATAGGTCCAAAGAATGAAAGGTAAAAGACGAAGAAAAAGACGAAAGGGCAAAACGATGAATTTGTATAGCGCCTCTGTGAGTTACTTTAAGAGTGCTATACAAGTGCTCTGATACATACGTACACAGTGTGAGAATTGTAGAAAAAATGACGGGGGGGGGGTAGATTTTGATGAGTTTGATCCACGTAGAGTTGAATATTTTATCCGTATTTTGCAAACTGAGAAAATTCAAATTGCAATAGAAAGCTTAAACTCCTTAAAGTTATGACACCACCAAATTTATTAGTATACGATTCACATGGTTACAATCTCACAATAAACCAGAGCATTACTTTTATTAGTAACCCACAAAGCTATTTGTTAAAGAAAATGCTAAATATATGCACAATATAATCACACTACCACAACTGAGGGGGTTGAAAACGCCCCCTGGGGTGTGCAATTGAGACTTAACTGTGGGTTCCTAAGAAAGACTAGGGGGTTGAACCCCCAACCTCCCTACAATTCTCACCCTGTACGTACATTATGTATGCATGAAAGTGTCAGACCGCTGGGTTAACTAGCTACGAAGGTTAAGAGAAAAACATGCAAAAGAGTGAAAGGACAAAAGACGACAGGACACAATCAGATCAGTATTCTGAGATGCCTCGATTCTCAGAACGATGCGCTATTTTGGGAAACGCATAGATCTTGCAGCAAATTAAACAGCAAGAGAGAAAAGCCTTTCATGTTATATACTTATGGTTAGCTTATGGTTAGATCTTGCAGCTAAGCCTACATGAAATAAATCTGTGAATCTTTAGTTATATTTAAGTGTGCTTTTGCATGTATAATATTGGCTCGTGTTGTAGCTTATTTTAAATCTGTGCGTATTCGTTCTGTGCAATGCAGTTTCGCATGTTAGATGCAAATAAAGGCCACTTACTTTCTAAGATAACATCACGTAATGTTATAATAAATTGTAATGTGCTACAATTTAATGTGTCCTTGCTGCAATGTTATGTAAAATAATGCAATGTGCTACATTATTTTACATAACATTGCAGCAAGGACGCATATTCACATTACATTGCATGCATCACGCCGTATCATATGCATCACATTACAATACATCACATCCGTGACACATCGTTTTACGGCACATTACATCACATTACCGCAGCAAATAGAACTATTTACATTATAACGGGTGTAACCTCAGTGTCTGCAGCTATAGTCTGAGTCAGTGGCTTGTATGAGAATATAGAGCTGGCCATACGCTCTCTTCCGTTAAAAACCAAGAAGAAGGAGAAACGAGCAGGCCCTTTACCTAGAAGTGGAGTAACCATGGGTGTGAAGTGCTAGCGACTTCATTTTCTTAGCCTCGGCATATGAGGGCGGATGGGCATTGGGCAGTCCTCTATCTCGCCGACTCTTCCCCGGACGGTGTACGGTCAGTGCATTGTCGGTGGGAAGACTCAGCATTATAGCTGAGTTTGCTAGGGGGCACCGGTGAGGCAGAAATCTCTAACCAAATTTTTGCCCTGGCGGAGGTTTAGACCCCCGACCTCTCGATTGACAGTCCAGCACGCTACCCACTTACCCAGGGTGAGAATTGTCAGGGGGGTTGGGGGTCTAACCCCCAGTTTCTTAGGACCCCACAGTAAAGTCTTCATTGCACACCCCAACTCCACGTAAATCGAAGTCTAACCCCCCCCCAGTCTTTTTCCTACAATTCTCATGCTGACGCTACCACTACACTATGGAGCCACAGTGTTTTTCTAAATTTGGACTTTGCATTCAATGCCGTCAGAACGACAAAAACAACTCGATCATTCTCACGACATGCAGGCCATAGGATATGCAAGATATTAACGATCGGAACAGTCGGCAACATGATTGCGGCGATAAGATAGAGACGCCTTTGAGGCTCGAAGACTGACACAGATCAACCTCAGGGCGTTGACCAATGACTACCCGGTGATCACAGAAGAGGCATTCTCGGATCTCGAGACAGCTTTATGGTGTTGTCTCTCTTAAAGAGGCAGCCAATCCTGAACCTTCCTATGAGGGAACGGTCACTACGGCCTCATATAGTACGGACCGGTCATTTCAGTCGAATATTGAAGTGGGCCAAATGGCAGTGATGTGGTTGGTATACTTGGTTCCAGTCGTCGAATTGGGTTGGGTTACACCCATTCCGTGAAGATGTGTCCGGATTCGATCGCCACATCTATAGATAAATATATTTCTTGCAAATAGAACTATATATACTATATAGAAAACTGTTCTTTTGCCGATGCTGGCAGTGATGCGGGTCGAGAGCGCCGCTGATTGAGTGGCGCTATATAAATGTTCGGTTACAATTACAATTAAATTATATAAACTTAAATATATAACTATATACGTACAGTATATACTATATAAAGATCTAGGTATCAGGACATATATATGAAATATTTTTTTCGGGTGACTTATCCACCGCAGGATGTCTCTGTGAAAATAATGAACTTCTGTGTATTGTTCTGATTCCGGCTTGGTTTTGGTGCGCCATCGTTAGATACGTTGTGCAGTGTTTAATCTAGTTCCCCTCTTCTGGGAGGGGAAACAAGGTTTCTGGGGGGACCAACGAATTTACACAAGATTTTTTCTGGTAATTTCATCCATCTTGAAAAAGTTTCAGACTTTTTTTTAAATTTCATATTTCATCTTCAAAAAAGTTTATGACCTTTTTTTAGTCATTCGCCAGACATTTCTAGGAATTCATCTCTCAAAAAGTATATTACTCACCTCTCAGGCGGGGAGAAACATCTATCCTGGGGGGGGCGAATTTCCCTCCTCAAAAGGTCTCTACATGATAATATTGCTGGCCTCTGGGGAACCATAAATCCTGGGGGGACGTTTTCCCCCAAAGGTGTCTAGATTAAACACTGTACCTTGTGCGTTATGGAAGCTACGAATTAATAATAATAACTATGATGATTATAACAACGACAACAACAATAATATTAACAGTAATAATAGTTATGATAATAAAAATAAATAAATAATATAAGGCACACACTACACAGATAAATATCCGCTTGTGCCCTGCCCCCCCCCCCTCTGGCCTGTTTCTTGCTAATCTTAAAACTGTACCGTTTGAGCGTGCTGGTGCCGGGAACGCCTCTGAGTAGTTCCCTTGACAGGACGCTATATAAATCATCGAAATGAATGAATGATTGAATATAGGGTAGGGTGACCATTTATTGGCCTTCAAAAACCGGGACACTTTTTGTAACGCTCTTTTTGGCACCTCTTATTGGCTGGGCAAAAGAAAACAATTGATCAGTACAAATGAGGACCTGCATACTAGCTAGGCCTAGTTGCCATGCCATATACGGTACCGGGGTATCTTAATATTATCTATCTATATTACTTTTATTCTTAGATTACCACGTTTCACATGTATACGCATTTGAAACGTGGAACGTGAGGAAGGAAGAAATTGATAGAATCAGATAGATAGATGAGAGACTGATGGAGTAGACAGAGGCTATTTTAAAGTGAAGTACAGTAGTCAGTAGAGTCTAGTAGATTAGAGTAGTAGACTGAATGCTTTTGAAATGTTGGTTAAATTAAGGGTTAGGCTAAGTGTAGGGTTTCAGTTAGGATTAGGTACCGCTAGGTCTGTTAGGCCGTTACAGTATAGAGTAGACTCAGTAGTAGTACAGTCAGTAGACCCAGGGTGAGAATTGTCGGGGGTAGGGGGTTCAACCTCCAGTCTTTCTTAGGACCCCCACAGTTAAGTCTTCATTGCGCATCCCAGGGGGTCGTTTCCAACCCCCTCAATTGTGCTGGCGTGATCTAGTATTACTTGATTCTGAGTATCTGACAAAGAGAAGACTTTCTATGGTGTATAATCTATGCATTTTTAATTTTCCCATAGCGTTTTCTGTACTTTCCGCATTATCTGCACTTTACGCATTTTCGAAAATCATATAGGCCCTATCCGTCGTACTGAAATTGTAATATTAAAATTTTCACGTTATGTTTTAATATTTGATATAGCCTTAATTTTAACTAAACTTACTAAAGATATAATAATAAATAACAAACTGTTCTTTCATTACGATTTCGTTTTGGATTAGAAACTATTTACTATTAACTATTAGTTCTGTCAATTAGGCCTACAAAGAAATGAGTTTCCAAGAAAGTTGACAATTTCTTTTACTTCTCAGAAACCGGGACAATTTTGCTCTTTCATACAAGTCGTCGGGACACCGGGACACACCACATAAAACCGGGACATGTCCCGGGAAACCGGGACGTATGGTCACCCTAATATAGGGCCTATTCATATTATTAATCAAGGGAGCCGGGTGTGTATTATATACATTTGATACATACATGAAACTAAAGATAATATGTAGGTTACGGAGACGGGAAAGGGAGTGGAAGATATACGCAGATGGCATCAAAGGTCCTGTCAAGAAGCTGATGATCATTCTATCCATTCTCCCGTGCAATCTATTCACACACGACGACCGTCCCTCTACAGCGACCACTGTGGTCGACGGGAAATAGAGGCCGACGGTCGTGCCGGGAATTTCAGTAAATCGAAGGGAACTGAAGGGAAAGGCGGGAACTAAAGGATTGTCAAAGGAATTTACTAGAAATGACCGAATATTGAGGAATTCATGGGAAATGATGGAGTTTGGGGAAATTTTGGAGGAAATATAAGGGATTGAGACAAATACTTTGCTCAAGAGTTTTTAGTTTCACACAGAGACGCACTGGGAGTAGAACCCCGGACGCGGAGGTGAACTGCAAATTTATTTCGCAATCTGCCACCGCGGGCGGCATCCGCTAGATCAGTGGTTCCCAAACAATTTGCACAAAGAAACAAAACAAGCTATCGTATAACTTCCGCGGGCCAAGCATCTTTATTACAGTGTTTTCCATTTAATGTATAAATAAAATTATGTAAATTAGAAACTCTTAAAATACAAAACAATATCATGTTGCTACTGAAACATTTCAATTTAATGGAAAAATTCATGTGATTTAGAAAAAACCAACTGTACACCGTTCGATCATAATTAAACGCCCATCAATTATTGATGTTTAGGCCTACATAGAAGCCAGGTTGTCAATGTCTGGTTGAAGAGATGGCGTGGCTAAAGTCACAAGCGCAGCTGAATTTATATCTGATTGATTGCTGCTTATCTTTTTTTTATAAGTTTCGTAGGAGAAATGATTGTTCACACCTGTACCTGGAAACGACATAGAAATCGTTGCAAATGAACGCAAATATGGCCTATTTAAACTGTTCAACTGGCAGTAGTCCTAGTTACCAAAATAAAATTATAGACTTCGGTTGTTGCATGCGTCGATTCAAGTCCAAGCAGTTCCTCGATTTCTTCAATATTATCATTTATTGCTGAAACTAAAATAAAATTGCCCTCTGAGCAGTTTCAGAAAATAATGTCGTTGGATTCGTCCTTTGCCAAAGAAAAAATCTGCAGCTTGCCACATGAAATTGTTGTTGGATAACATCACGGCATGAGCGCATAAAATAGATATTTTTTCTCTAATAGGAGAGCGGTCGATCGTGCTCTTACTAATTTCTGAAAAATTCTTCATAAAGACCATTTGGTGTTCATGGTATCGAATTTTAAACTCAGCTATAAATCAAAATCCAGACAAATGAGGCCAACCGAAAGCTAACAGGAATAAAAAAAAGGAGGTCTGTAAACGTAGATGGCCAGATATTTTCAGCAGTGAGACAGGTTTGGCGGGCCACCTAAAACAGCTGGGAACCAAAATGACAAAATGACAAAATCATTTATTGAAACCAGAGGTCAGAACAACAATTATAGCGACTCAAACACAGGCTGGTGACAAAAGGATGTCCAAAAGGGATGAACTCCCGCTACGGGGACACCTATATTACCAAGATTAATTACAGGGCGCAGGAAACCAATACGAAATCTTAACTAATACTTCTGTAAGATAATAGCAATGAATCCACAAAGCTTAACAGTTACTATTCTGCCGACACCTGGGCAGTAAGAAGGAGAAAACCACTGCACAAGATAGTCGCTGTGCGTGCTTTCTACGTTTACAGCATGGGCGGCAATCATGGGGAGTCGAGGGAGACAAGACCCCACCCTTAACAGTGGGGGGGACACGCCATGCATCGGACCCCCCACATTTTGAAGAAACACCAAAGAAAGGTCATCAATTTTTTCGCGCGTGATATTTTTTTTACCTTTTTTGACCAGATCAGTTCAAAAATGTCCCCCCCACCTGTCAAACAAGATCGCCGCCACTGGTTTACAGACATTACTTTTAGAAGTGAAGGCCACAGTGATTAGTTTATCACTAGACAGTAGACGTATCGACACATTAGTATCTCCAGTTTCGAGACATGAGCTTGCTGATCGGACGACGTTTTGTTGCAAATCATTTGGTGTAACGACGCCACGGAGCAAAACATAGAAATGAAAACAGCATAAACGGGTAGAGGCAACAGAAGACATCACACGAACAGCGATATCGTAAATGATGGAATTGTGGATTCCAGTCACTGTTTCGGCGCCATCATCATCTCACTTTATATGTTTTCTTAGAAGACCCCAGAGAGACAATAAGAAACAGAGATCTGCATTTGTGTAAACAGTAACTAAGGTAGAAGATCCTCGACAAAATAAACATTAACTAGAAGATTCTCTCGTGTCACTGCAGCATAGGGAAGAACCGAACGTTGTAGCATTTCCCTGAGTGATAGCTCACCTTAACCACTTAGGACTACCTCTCAACCATTAGTAGAGACAGATATAGCCTTTCAGCTATTGCTTAGATTCAGTTTCTCGCTTAATCAGTGAATAATGCTTTTGTCTGTTTTCTGGTTGCTGTTTTTTCAACGGTTCAGTTCTTGGTGCTTAAATCATCAAATATCGTTAGACGAAATGTCGTTAGTCCAAGTGTCGTGTGATCAAACGTCGTACAACCGCTAGTTTAAGCAGGGCAAGCAATAGTCTATGCATGTATATATGTATGTATGTATGTATGTATGTATGTATGTATGTATGTATAATATTGTATATATGTATGTATGTATGTATGTATGTATGTATGTATGTATGTATGTATGTATATAGACACTATGGTGCCTCTTAAGGACCCTCGCAAAAACGCTGTCTATGCCAACCAAAATGATGTTAAAGTAATTAAGAACAAAAAGTTAATCAATAAGCGAGCAGTGCTCAGATAACTAGGAGTCACCACTGGCGAGCTCCCACAGACACACAGAACCCACCCGATGAATTCCCATTCACAGCTGACAGCATACACCATGTTCGGAGTTCCTAGACTACGTAGCGTCGAAGAAGTGGAGCGACGACAGGCGACGATGCTTGCAACACATGAACCTCCTCAACATCAAGCACTCCCTCGTAGATGGTAGAAAACTCTGCGTTCGGGCATCCCTCTGTCACCGGGGACGACACTCTCCGCAGCCGCAGAAAGACAGCTGTAGACTCCAAGACCTCCATAACGCATACTAAGTCACACTAAAAGTCCGCATGTGACCAATTAACTGATCTAAAGTTGCAGGCTAGAGAACCATGCAGCCATCTTGGCCAAGCAACGTGCGCAGTTACAGTGACTGTGTTTCAGTACTAGACATTATAATTATATCTAATATCATTAGTGTCTGTTTTTTAGACATTGCCTTTAAGACTGTGCAAGCTCCTATACTTACATCGAACTGGAGAAACCCGAAGTAATTGGAAACGTGGCATTACTGCCCCAAGCGCCAGCTTGTCATGATTAAGTCGACATTGCTTACTCGCGGTACGGCGAAACGTACATAACAGTTCTCCTAGTTCGCTACTGTATTTCATTGTTGGCTGGTACGTCCCAGGGCGGCAATAACCAGGCTGTTAAATGTTATCACTTCGAAACAGTTGTTATGGTTCGTTGGTATCTACGCTGTCTCCGTAAAAAGAATTCGTAACGAGATTTGAATAAGTCTGGCGAAAATTCGTTACATTTAAATTGAACAAAAAA
This sequence comes from Allolobophora icterica, assembly GCA_963556255.1. NCBI lineage: Eukaryota > Metazoa > Annelida > Clitellata > Crassiclitellata > Lumbricidae > Allolobophora > Allolobophora icterica. The sequence goes on from OY744602.1 coordinate 38,774,213, forward strand.
GTCTCTATGCTCATTTAGATCTCTTTAGTATCAATGAATTTCAAAGTTATTGAACGGTCCGTTTCAAATGTATTAACAATTTCTTAACTTATACTTCATTATCGTAATTTAGGTGGACAGTCGTTTATTTGCACACCGTTTACATCCTAGTTCGCGGAAGGCTATACGAGACAATAGAACCCTCGTCGTTAGGCTAACGTGGAGGCAGAGGCATCAGTTATGGACGTCGTTACACGGATGTAAGAGTGTTGTCAAAGATTAGTCGCTGAGGTTTACAGGTCATGAGTGGGGTCATTCGAATTCACAAAGACGATAATTTCACAGTGTTCGTTCGGATCTCTTTCTCCCTCTCCCTCTCCTCTCCTCTCCTCTCCTCTCCTCTCCTCTCCTCTCCTCTCCTCTCCTCTCCTCTCCTCTCCTCTCCTCTCCTCTCCTCTCCTCTCCTCTCCTCTCCTCTCCTCTCCTCTCCTCTCCTCTCCTCTCCTCTCCTCTCCTCTCCTCTCCTCTGCTCTCCTCTCCTCTCCTCTACTCTCTTCTACTCTCCTCTCCTCTCCTCTCCTCTGCTGTCCTCTCCTCTGCTCTCCTCTACTCTACTCTCCCTCTCTTTCTTAAATCGGGTACTATGCTTCGAATATGCCTTCTTTGCGGCATCAATCGGCTGCCGATTAATTCATCATTCTTAGAACAGTTTGCGGAGTGTTTGCTGAAGCGAGCGTCAGGAGCGCTCCTAGTAACTGCTAGTAGCTGCAGCGCCGTTTTGGGCTTTTCGTGATCCAAAGTCAGTAACTCTTTTTACAACATCTGAGCATTTATCTTGCATTAATAAAAGGTTACTAAAGTTATGTCTCAGCTGGTAACTATTTTAGTGACTTTCCGTTTGTGATATTTATATATTGCGCAATATTGAAAGAATTTGAATAGCAGTGTTACACAATTCACATTTTTGCGTTCATGTCTATGTTCGCGCGCGTCACGGCGTGTGTGTGTGTGTTCGTGTGTATGTGTGTTAGTGTAGGTGTGTGTGTGTGTGTGTGTGTGTGTGTGTGTGTGTGTGTGTGTGTGTGTGTGTGTGTGTATGTGTGTGTGTGTGTTTGTGTGTGTGCACATCTGTGGGTCCCTTGACGAGTGTCGAGTCACTTCTGAGACATTTTCTGCGAAGGGACCAAAAGAAGGTCATTAAAACACAACGCTAAGCGCCATGGACTAATGCCTTGCTATTACGTGTTGGCGCTACATAGGCGTAATTTATGGGGTACGAGGGGTACCCGTACCCCCCACTTTTTAGACTGGGGGTACCGTACCCCCACTTTTAAACAATGCCAATAATATTATTTTGTTATTATTGAGCCTTCCCAGAGATCGTTTTCTCCGCCATGCTTCGTGTATGTAAGAAACTGGTACCCCCACTTTTTAGACCAAAGTTACGCCGCTGAGGCGCTATATAAAATACAAGAAACAAGGTACCGGTATGTAAACTGTAAGTGACTTAATATTTCTGTAACGCTTTTTGGATGTCCATTGAAGACATTCTTCGCCAACTTAAACGAAAACGTTAAGAACCAGTGAATTCATTTTGATGCATAATTATGTTGCTCGAAACTTACGCTTAGGATTGGATCACCGTTCGTTCGTCAGTTCTTGTCGCCTGTCATTCTGGTCCAAAGCTATGAATCAACTCTTTATCAACGTGCTTTATAACTAAAACTAGTGTATTTGCCCGTCATAATTATGACGGCAGTGTATATCGTTGATTAAAATGCTGATCGCCGTCGTCAAGACTGACGTCACAAACGGTATTTCACAATAGAACAGAAACCGTTTGTGACGTAGCGTTTATCGTCGGACGGACACTATATGGATATTATATGTATAGATAACCTGACGTTTGGTTTTCCTCGCCTATCTATTTCAACTGGGATTCTACACCGGTTTAAGAAGTTAGGCTACGGTTTCACTCAGAGCCACCATCGGATGATGATGATGCCTTGTGCATTATGACAACGACACTAAAAAGCCATTATATCAGATTAGAACTGATTCTCGCCGATACCAAAACTGGACCATTCCGGAAGCAGGATTGGATGTCGCCGGGGGCAATATTAAACCCCTTCGTGTCACACTGCATCATCAAGAAGTGACTTTCAGCGAGCATCTGCCCTATTTTCTTCCGCCCCATGCACACCTACCCTCGTGAAAGACTTTCTCTTTGCCTCCACGGAATCGTTGCACGCTCATCAATCAACCGGCGACCGCTTGAAGCGACACCATGCGGCGAAGCTTTCGTGTCGCCAACTTCTCCCACGATACAGCCCGGCTTCCGGTTCCTTTGTCGAAACGACGGACGACAGACGGACAATGACGTCATTGATGACGTGCTTGTTCAACCGTTTTCAGACGAGCGCCGGATGTCGTGAATCGACTTCCGCCAACCATACGGCAGCCTAGCGACAACTTAGAGTTACTACTGCTGCCGGTAACTTAGTTATCGCTGACGGTAACTTAGTTTTAAAGTGTGTGTCGTGTTGATATCGGAGCCTGAAATATGGATGGTTGCCGCGAGAAGGGCAGGATGGAGGGAAGATAGGAACAAGGAAGGCAAAGAGGGAAGCAGGAGAAAAAAGTCAGTACTGCTAAGTAAATTGAGCCAAATTTCCTCGAAGAAGTAGAAGACGGAATTGTCCTTTGTGCGATGCGAATAGTTAATGGAAGAAATCAGTCGGAATTCTTGAGATATTAATGACGAACCGAGGGCTGATGAGGGAACGGCTAACGACATATAGCACTTACTATAGCATGCCTAATGGATCCACTCAGAAGTAATATCTCTTCTAAGAGCAGACACTTATGCTAAACATATTCTGTCTTTGTCTATCTCACATTTTCCCAACCTCTTCAAGTAGGTGGTGTCTCTGATTAAAGTAGACACAGAGGCGCCCACAGCGTGACGCACTGGACGCACGTGCGTCCCCCCACCAAATCAAATCCACACACGGAATAGGCATCGCACAGATATTTTTGTTAAACGGCAATAGGGCATGTTAAAGCATTACATGTTATCTAAATTGAAACTTATTATGAGTCACTCTGAGTCATTTTCAGTGTATGACAACGAGCGGCGGATAGAGGACAGCAGAGGTGTGTGTCCAATTTTTTGGGTGTGCGTCCAATTTTTTTAAGCCCGCGGGCGCCCCTGAGTAGACACCATACAGTATGGCGCTCGCAGACATCAATATCTGGTGTCTATCTTGCTCTTTCCAGCCTGATAGAAATAGCATCTGGCTAAGATCCGACAGACGTTAAAAATCTCTTTAAAGCATTTCACAATTTTTCCTCTGCCATAGCAAGACGCGGTCATCTAAGGGTCAATGTACTCAATCGAAACATTCAGCGATTAACGAATGAAAAGAAAACTCCAGTATCGTGCGTAAATATTATGTTCCAACACACTGAATTGGATGAGTTCAGAGGGTTGATCTTTTATGCATATGGAGAACAGCAATGGACGGGAATTTGAACGCTGTGGGACTCGATAACGGATGGCTGTAAGCGTCAATCGATTCAGGACTCTCGTGATTTATGATAACGAGTCCCTAAAGCCAACAGATTAGCTGTGACAAGAGACAGCGTACCAATACACAAAATGTTCTAATAGAATAAACGTATATCATTTGTATGTTGAAAAAGAATAAATACGTTAGTTTTTGTATTCGAAGACTGCATCATAGTTTACTTCATAGGTTGTGTCTTGTATATCATAATATTTGCGAAGTTCTTAGAATGAATAAAAATAGAATATTTTAAAGTACAACACGGTAGAATATAAACTTCATATCAGATCAGTTCAGATAATATAAGATCAGATCATTAGATTAGATTAGATTAGATTTGGTCAGATCCGATTAAAAATCAGATGAGACACGAACGTAGAACAAAGAGGATGACGATCATCCTCTCCCACTCTGGAATATGTGATACTTTACTTTAGTTTCGTTTTGAAATTTCTTTTCTACTTCTATGTCAGTTGTATGGAAATTTGTCTTTCAGGAAAAACACGTTTTGATTCCCGACGACCAGCAGATGCTGCGAAACGAAGAGGCGAGAATCGAATGCTTCCGTCGCATAGTCGAGGACCCCTACCCGCAGACAGGTGGCACTCCTATTCTGTCATTGCAATTAAATTTTTATAATGTAATGTGAAGTAATGTATTGTCTTATATCCCATTGTTTGTCTTGTCTTATATCGCATTGTTTGTCTGTCTCCCTATTACTATATTAGCCTATCTGTCTATTCATTTGTCCTTCTGTCCGTACGAGTCCCTCCCTCCTCCTTTCTCACTCCCTCCTTGCATCCATCCATCCCTTTCTCTCCACCCATATTTGTGTCTGTCTGTCTGTCTTTTGTCTGTCTGTCTGTGTCTTTTGTCTGTATATCTGTGTGTCTCTTAGTCTGTCCATACGCACGTCTCTCCACCCCATTCTACATTGACGACGATGGTAGTCGTTAGAGTACTCTCCCTCATGCCAGACGCATACATCCCTGGTAGTTGCAATCGTCGTTATAATTGTCTGCTTGTAAGCCACAACCAATATGTGAATACAGCGCGTGTACCATTGACTTCAGACGACGTGACCTCGTGCTAGCTAGTCAAAGCCCAGGGACCGAACAACGGGAGCTACATAAATGGCAATTATGAGTGCAGTCATTGGGTGCGAAAATTCTCAGGAGGAGGTGTAACTGGTCTTGTTATTGTCATGGAAACGCCTTGTACTCTGAAAATTGGGAAATCTGTTCAGAAGAAGACGACGATGACGGTGATGATGATGATGAAGATGATGATTCTGAGGCTGATGATGACGACGACGACATTTATGATGATACTTATAATGATCACGACTACAATTTCGATGATCATGACAACATTTATATAGCGCTTCTTCAAGAAAAGTGGTGGTGGCCATTCTTCTCCATCTTCGTCAGTGCATCCGTTAACAACGCTTGGATGCTCTATAAACATGGTCATTCCTTGGTTGTTGGATGACATCCGTTCACAAAGCGTCTAATATATATCTCAACCAATATCTCACTTATAAGTAGCCTGCCTCTGCAACTTTGGCTTTAATACACTCCCGAGTATCGTCAGCATACTGGTGAGCAGCAACTCACAGGGAGGAAATACATAGCTTAGGACTGCAGTGTAAACGTATATAATGCAGAGGACCTATGATGGAAACTGTGGCAAAATGAGACCGGTGACCGGGTTGAGAGGGCAGAACCAAAGACCACCCTAGTGTGCTTGGTAAGAGAGATATACGAGCGCAAACACTGGTCCTCTGCAGAGGATAACCCACGATACCCAATGACCTTCCAATGACCTCTAAAAGAATGCCGTCGTCGACACTCGACAGTATCAAAGAGAGCAAGAAAGGTTATCCGAACCTGATGGATGGCGTCAAAGAAAACGGAAACAATC